>CM076580.1:1700616144-1700788644 GCA_034641835.2 Pinus albicaulis | reverse complement strand
GGCTAGTTCACAGGGCTTTGGCCATCTCCCAAAACCACTGAGAGCTGGGTCAACAGAAACTGGGCGCCTCTGATCAAAGAAAGCGTTACTTCTTATTTTTTGGGGAGAGGCTACTTTCTCTTCGAGTTCACTTCAAAAGATGACAAAGATCTGATCTTCCAGAACGGCCCCTACTTCATGGGCCCCCAGGGTTTGTACCTAAATAAGTGGACTCCAGACTTTGATCATGCTGTGGATGTGCCCAAAGCAGTCCCAGTGTGGGTTAGACTCCCAAATCTGCCAGTTCGCTGCTGGAATTGGGATTCTCTGATGCATATTGGAAATGCCCTTGGGAAGTTCATCGATCGAGCAAACAACAAGGACCAGTATGACTGCGCTAGGATCTGCGTGGAAGTAGATCTAGAGGTTGGGCTACCAGAGGCCATCAAAATCAAAGTCGGAAGCTGGACGCATGTGCAGAAACTGGACTATGAGCAGCTGCCCTTCAAATGCCGGAAATGCCATGTCTATGGCCACTTCGCCAGAGGCTGCCCATCCAACAATGAGGTTGTGCAAGGGAAGGAGGACGGATGGAATCAAGTCAAGCGCTCCAAAACCTCCCATAAGGCTCAAAAGCCGGGAGGCCCTAGTGGCAAAGGTCCCCAACAGGCCTCTTCTCAGCAGATCCCGTCTAAGTCTGCTCCTGAAAACAAGTTTGAACTCCTAAGCTCGCACCAAGAGGACACCCAGGAGGTGGAGGTTCAAAAGACAACATCCCCGGTCAAAGGGATTCCCTCTATGTCTTCCGAAGACGCAAGTGTTGCAGAAAGCTCAAAAGGAATACCTGTTGAAGTCGAGGAAGAGGACCAGGAGTCGGAAGATTCGGAGGAGGAAGGAGAAATAGGCGACTCTCAGGCCTCTGTTAGGAGATCCACAAGAGGTCGCAAAACAGATCGGGAGAAAAGAGAGCAGGAAACATACAAGGACAAGTTACACGGCAGCCAACCAACTCTGGAGAAGCTACTAGCAAAAAAGTCGAAGATGGTGAGAAACCAGCCCCAAGGCTCTAAGGGATCCCAGCAGAACAAAGGTAAATAATGAAAATAGTCTCCTGGAATTGTAGGGGTATGGGGAGCAAGATCAAGGAAGAGGCATCAAGAAACTTAATAAGAATAGAAGCCCCGGACATATTCCTTATCCAGGAGACTAAGATGGAGGAAGCAGACTTCCTCCAAACAAGTAAAAGAATCTGGAGTAAAAGCAAAGCAAAAGCTGTCTCAGCCCGAGGAGCCTTGGAGGGTTAGGCACTCTTTGGAATGATAGCAAGTTCTCGTTAATTTCTGAAATTTCAAACACTCACTGGCTGCTCCTAAAAATGCAGCATCTTGTCACTAAAGAATACTTTTGTCTCTTTAATGTATATGTATCGGCCAATGCTGGAGAAAAAAAGGCCTGTTGGGACTCTATAAGAAGCCAAGCAGAATTAGGGAACCTTGACAACATCATTATTGCAGGTGACCTCAATCTCACATTGCATTCCTCTGAAAAGAGAGGAGGCTGCATTGTGCGAGATCCGGCGAGGGAATGGGCAGAGGATCTTCTGCAAGATTGGGATTTGCTGGACATCAAGCCCTCTTCAGGTAAGTTCACTTGGTCAAACAAAAGAGTAGCCCTGGTCACATAGCAGCAAGACTAGATAGATTTTTTGTACAAAGTTCCTTCCTATTGCTTGGTCTAGATGCTAGTATGCAAATCCTTCCTTGCAGCATATCTGATCATAATCCTATCAAGCTTGATCTCTGGGCTCACCCCGACCTCGGCCCCATTCCCTTCAGATTTAGCCCCCTCTGGGTCAAGGAATCCAATTTCATGCAGATTGTCAAAGAAAGTTGGTCTCAGCCAGTCAATGGATCACCCTTCTTCGTGTGAGAAGAAAAACTCAGAAGAACGAAAGCTGCCTTAAAATGCTGGGCCAAAACTCTTTCTAACCCAGCAGCTGAAAGGAAAAATCTCCAAAGTCAACTGGAAGCACACCACTTGCTTTCGGAAGAGGCATATGTAACTAGAGAAATCCTCGATAAGGAGATTCAACTCCAACAACACTTCCACAAAGCCTGCCTGGCAGAAGAAGAGTTTTGGAGGATTAAGTCTCGTTGCCTATGGCTTAAAGCGGGAGACAGAAATTCCTCTTTCTTTCACAAGCAAACTCAAGCCAGAAAATGCTTCAACACCATATCTGAGATTAAGGATGACAATTCCAATCATAAAGATTTTGCAAGCATTAAACGAGCAACTTTTCTTCACTTCCAGAAGTTGTACAGTGAGGATGCGAATCTGATTCAAAATTCTGATCTTCTGGACTGGGTCCCCCCTTCAATCTCTGCTGAGATGAACCATCTTCTAGAAGCAAAAGTCACCAAGACTGAGGTCAAGAATGCTCTCTTTGCCATGGATCCTGACAAAGCACCAGGACCGGATGGATTCACCGCCAGATTTCTGCAATCCTGTTGGCACATTGTAGAAAAAGATCTCTACAAAATGGTTCAAAAATCCCAAGACTGTCAGAAATTAGGAGGTAGCACAAACTCTGCGTTCCTTGCTCTCATCCCCAAGGAGAAAGGCGCCAATTCCTTCAATGGATTTCGCCCCATCTCTCTCTGTAATATTGGTTATAAGTTGATCACCAAAGTAATAGCAAACAGGCTGAAATATCTTCTCCCCACAATCATTCCTGAAAATCAAGGGGGCTTTATTCACGGTAGACAGCTAGTGGACAATTTCATTTTGGTTCAAGAGGCAATTCTCTCTAGTCAGCAGCGTAAGGAAAGAGGTATGGTTGTCAAACTGGACTTAGCTAATGCCTTCGATCGAGTCAGGCATTGCTTCCTTTTGAATGTTCTGAAAAAATTTGGATTTGGGGAGAACTTTATAAACTGGATTCGGGCCTGTATCTCAGAGCCTTGGATTTCTCCCCTTGTTAATGGCAGAGCAATGGAATTCTTCAAAGCCTCAAGAGGACTAAGACAGGGCTGCCCTCTTTCTCCCCTTCTGTTTGTCCTCCAGGCCTTCGTTATCAGTTTCTATCTAAACAAGAAAATGCAAGAGCAGGAGATCACAGGGCTTTGCATTGCCAGAGGAGTTAAAAGCATCAACCACGCCCTCTTCGCCGATGATACTTTGCTGCTGGGGGCTGCAACACTACATTCAGCCAACAGCCTTAAAGAAGCTATAGACGAATATTGTATGGTGTCAGGAAGTAGCCTCAACAAGGGGAAATGCCATATTTACAGTTGGAATACTCCTCCCAGCTTGCTCAATTCCATTGCAAGGTGTTTTGGCTTTGCAGCCTCTCCAGCTTGGACTTCTTTCAAATACCTTGGGCTTCCTATCTTCCTCAAGAGGGCCTATAGTAAGGATTGGCTCCCCCAAGTGGAAAAATTCAAAAATAAGCTCCAGGCTTGGGGGCTCACCTGGCTCAATATTGCGGGCAAGTCTGTCCTCATCAAAGTTGTCCTATGCAGTCTTCCCCTATTTCAGTTCTCTGTTCTATTGGCCCCAATTGGCATCCTTCAGAAAATGGAACAGCATATTCGAAACTTCTTTTGGAAGGGGGGCAAACATAATGAGAGGAAATTTCCACTGGTTAACTGGGAGACTGTCTCCAAGCCGCTGAGGGAGGGGGGGCTAAACTTCAAGAATCTCTCTCTTCAGAACATAGCCATGGGAGCCAAGCTGCTCTGGAGAATCATTGCGCCCAAGCCTTGCTGGGCCCAATTAGCACTCTGGAAGAAATATTTTAAAGGCAAGAGACTCAGATGCCTAGATGGTCCTCTCCCCCAAGGCATCTCTCCCTTTGCTAGACTCTGCTCCAAAGCTGCCCCCCTGATCAGCTCCAACGCCTATTGGATTCCTGGAAATGGTAAGAAGATAAATATCTGGACAGATCGTATTCTGGGTCGTGATCCAATTGGTGATTGTTCCTCTTTGAACCCGATTCGTTGCTGGTTGACTTCTGCTGGGAAAACTACGCTGTGGGATATCTCCACGTGGGATGGGACGCACTGGGCAGGCTGGAATTTCTTTGACGTGCCTCCGGAGCTCCTTCAGGATTGCAATTGTCTTCGCTCCATGCTGAACGGTATTGCCCCCATTCATCTGCGCAGAAGAGATTCGCGTGGCTGGGGTTTACTGGCTGCAGGTTACACGGTAGCCCAAGGCTACGCAAAGCTCACCTTGAGGCCTCACGTCCCCCCAGACCCTGCCCCTTGGACTGCGATCTGGCGTCTACACTCTCTGCCTAAAATCGACATGTTCTGTTGGCTTCTTTGCCACAAGAAAATTCTTACAGATGACAAACTGCAGAAATGAGGTTTCCATGGTTCGTCCAGGTGCTCATTGTGCAGAGAAAATGTGGAATGTGCCACACACTTGATCTTGAATTGTAAATTCACTGTGCAGGTTTGGAGCGAGCTGATGGATTACTGGAACCCCAATTTTGTCCTTCCCTCCTCTATTCCTAATCTTTTTGCAAATTGGAAGAACAGTTACCCCGGTCCTCCACCCAAAAACAAAGTGATAAAAAAGGCGTGGTCTGCCCTCCCCAAAATCTGCTGCTGGCAGATCTGGCTTGAGCGAAACAACAAAATCTTTAGAGATACTAAGCATGATGTCAAGGTGGTGGCGGCCAAGATAAAATTCCAGTTAAAGGAGAGCTTGGATAATAAAAAAGATGCCTCAAATCTCACTCAATTAGATTCAGTCTGGGGTACCTCCCTAAACCTGCAATTTCTTCAAGCCACCAGCAACATTTCCCCCATTGAAGATTGGCAAATAAGGGGGAAGAACAATGTTGAGTTTCAAGAATGGATCTCCAAGCAACAGGTGCACTCTTTCTTCTTTGATGGGGCATCAAAGGGTAACCCAGGAAGGGCTGGAGCAGGAGGTATTGTAAAAAATGATGAAGGTGTTTTGATCCACATCTTTGCATGGGGTCTGGGGATCAACTCCAGCATTCAAGCAGAGGCACTGGCCCTCCTTCAAGGCCTTAAATCGCTCTTGAATCTAGAAATCAAGGAGGTTAATGTTTTTGGGGATTCCCAAGTGATAATCAAAATTATGGTGACAAACTCCTCCCCCCGGGATCTTAGATTGGCAAGGCTGATATCTAGAATCAGAACTTTGGGGAAATTGTTTAAAAAGTTGAGCTACTATCATGTGTTGAGAGACAACAACAAAGAAGCAGACCTTGAAGCAAATAAAGCTGTCCTCATCTCTGCTGGAGCAATAATTCGAGACGAGGACGAAACATGGGATCCAATTCCATAATCTGCCAGCTTAAATTTTTTACTGCTTGCTATTGAATCAGTTTGTTTGTATTTTTAAGCTAGGGGAAATCACAAAAATCGAGTGCATAATTGTAGTCAAAAAGAGCTGGAAGCTGTCCACAAGTCTCATAGCACTTCTGGCTATTGATACTTCCTGGGCCCTTCTCCCTCTCATTGTAACCCGAAATCTGGCATTTAGACCCAGCAGTTAATATATCTCATAACCGTTTCGGTAAAAAAAAAATAATAAAAGAAGAAGAAGAAAAGAAAAAGAAAAAAAGAGAGAGAGAGAGAGAGAGAGAGAATTTTTTGATCATGGTGGCGCCGCCAATTAGCCTCCCGCATAGGTGGCGGCCGACGCCGATTCCCGGAATCGCCCTTTCGCCCGCTGCCACCTGGGAGGGAGGCCGATTGGCAGCACCACCACGATCATTTTTTTTTTTTTTTTTTTTTTTTTTTTTTTTAAGTCGTAACATATTTATTTATTTTTATTTTATTTTTTATTTTTTTAAATTTGATTTTTTTCTTTTTTGTTTTTAATTTTTTTTTTCTTTTTTAATATATATATTTTTTTTAATTAATTTTTTTTTCTTTTTAATTCAAATTTTTTATTTTAAATTTAATTTTAATTTTATTTTTTATTTTTTTTAATTTAATATTTTAGATTAATTATTTTTTAAAATTTATTTATTAAATTTATTAAATTTTAATTTAATTTAATTTTTTTTTAAAATCTTTTAGTTTATTTAGTTTTTCATTTTTAAAATTTATAAATTGTTTCATTTATAAAAAAAAAACAGTAAATTTATGGATATTTGTTTTTTAATTATTTGCACGTGGTTTCCGGATGCGGATGTTCGTCTGGGGTGATGGGACGTCAGTCCCTTGGCGACTCCCGATGGAGCTCGCATGGGATGGCCATATGGCCCTCTGCAGCGCCATAATCACAGCATTAACTTTGCTAGCTCGCATGACATTTACTCTATCTGCCCGTCTTTTTCACCACCCTGCTCCACTCGTCTGGTTTGCAATGGCGTTTGTCCTGGATAGTTCGGCTTGCTCCCGCGTCGTTTACAACTCTCCGCCTCCTTTGTGTGGAGTTTGCCCAACTGCATGTGCTAAGCCGAGTGCTCGCACTCAGACTAGGCGTCGCTGCACACTCCTTGGTTGTTTGGAGACGCTGCCGGGTCATCATTTCACCAAGAGTGCTTTCTGTTGTTTGAATTCTTGTTTGCATGCTCAGACCGCCGATTCTTGTTGGTTGCCCTCGCTTACTGCCTGCTCTTCTTGCCCCAAGCACTACCAGCTCAACTCTGTGACAATGCCTCAGCTTCGTCATAGGATGCGGTGTCGTCGTGGGGCTAGCAGAGGTCGTGTGACCCGCTCTCGACCCTCTACCAGTTCGGCCTCTGATTCCTCCTCAGAGGACGTTGCTTGGGGCCATTACCCGGTCACTCGTAGTCAAAGGGCCCGTGCTAGCCAATTTGGTAATATTCACTTCTCCCAGCCACGCCGCCTCCTTCTACTGACCCTCCCAGGCTCGTCTCCCCTGCTTCTCGTGCTTCTGCCGGTCACTCCCTCCGCCAGACCTCTTAGAGAGCGGAATTCCGCTTTGAATGTTCCCTCGATAAGCCTATCCTTACAGCTTTTGTCACAGTTACCCTTAGAGAAGAGTCTGCTAGCTTTTCTCCCTCCCCTGTGCTTGGCCCTAATCCCACCCCGCTCGGCCCTCATCCCTCTCCGGCAAAGAATGAAGTCTTGAATCCCGTGGCACCCATTGGAATTGTGCATTCCGACCTGGGTAAGGATCACATGCCGGTGGACATCACCAACAAGGATAGCGTGCCAAAGGAAGATAATGAAGACAGAAGGGACGAGCACTGGTGCAGAATTGTGGAGGAGTCGCCCTCCCCAGCTTATGTACAGTGAATTCTGCCCCCTTCAGCTTACCATGGTACAGTTGTTCAATTATCTTGGGAGAATTTTTGGTTTTTTGTACTACTCATCAGCTGGAAAAGTTGAATGCTATTTTAGTTTGCTCTTTCCTGTTATGTTAAAAAGCATGGACAATATGTCGGTTTCCCTTCCAAGGGCGGCGAAATTTTCTTCAAAAGAACTGGTTTCCCACTCAGGGTAGTTCAGTATTTATGTTAAGCATGGTTATCAAGCCCAGTTTTCAGGGTCACACAGCTGAAACTGAGGCAGTTTTGTACTAGCATGTTTTATAAATAGAATTAGTATTATTCAAAAAAATAAAAATAAAAATAAAAAATAAAAATAAAAATAAAATAAAATAAAATAAACAAAAAATAAATAAATAAATTAAAAAAAAAAAAAAAATATATATATATATATATATATATATATATATATATATATATATATATATATATATATATATATATATAATATTCGTACGTGGTTTTTTTTTTTTTTTTTTTAATAAATTTGTTTTTTGTTTTTTGTTTTTTTTTCTTATTATTATTATTTTTTTAATTTAAAATTTAATTTAATTTTTTCTTTCTTTCTTTCTTTTTTTCTTCTTTTTTTTTTTTTTTTTAAATCTAAATTTTAATTTTGTAATTTTAATCATTTTTAAATTTTCTATTTTATTTTATTTTATTTAATTTTTTTTATATGGTTTTTTTTAATAACTTAGAAAAAAATGTTTTTGATGTTGTTGTTGTTGTTGTTTTTTTTTTTTTTTTTTTTTTGGGTTAATTTTTTTTTCTTTAAATTATGTGTTTTTTTTTTTTTCAAATTTTGTCATTTCTTTTGATATAATTTTCGAATATTTTTATTTATTTATTTATTTTTGTTTAAATTTTTTTATTTTTACGAGTTAATTTTGTTTTTTTTTTAATATTTTTATTGGTATTTTTATTGTTTTTATATATATATATTTTTATCTAAGTTTTGTGTTTTATTACCAACATGAAAATCACCACTCTAAAAAAAAAAAAGTTGATGCTGCATCAATACGTTTCAAAATTAGCATGAAAATCACCGCTCTAAAAAACAAGCCCCCACACAAGCCTACAGCTGAGGATAAAAAAACACTGCCTTCCGACCTATTCTATTGCGTCATAAACAACTCCAAAAAAATTACAAATTATATTTAAAAACAAAATAAAAAATAATTACAAATTATATTTATATTTTAGCATATATATATATATATATATATATATATATATATATATATATATATATATATATATTTATTTATTTATTTAAATACAATATTTTATCATATTAATAAAAAAATCAAATTTTTATTTAACAACATTAAATATAATGAAGCCCTTGAAAATGTTTAAAATTATCTCAAAATTATATTATATAAATGGTGTGATAATTATTATGAACACTTTTCTTTTTGAATTGACATTTAGCATTTGCATTGGCTTATTAATCATCTAGTCAGTACTGTCTATTACCAAAAAAAAATTCATTTAATTACGCCGATAGGCGTTCTATTGTGGGGTTTTTGGTTGCAACACTGTAGAGATTCGTCGTCCTCTACAGCTGTCCCTAACCAGATTTCCCTTTGTCATCTTCTACCTATCTCGCTATCCACCTGCCTATCCACGTCTTCCTACCATTAACTGATTGATACTGAAATCAATGTCTCCACTCAATCCAGATCTCTCTCCTTTACTCCCTCTGCTCAATCCAGATCTCTCTCCATTACTCCCTCCGGCGACTGAAATTAATGTCCCTCTGGCGAAATCAATGTCTCTGCTCAATCCAGTTCTCTCTGATATTCTTGATATTCTCACCGCTACTGAAATCAACCGTGAAATCAAATCATAAATGTAATGACATCAAATCTGTCATTAACACATTAATCTCTTCTCAATATCACTGCTACTGAAATCAGAAATCAACCGTGAAATGAAATCAGAAATTTAATGACATCAAATCTGTCATTAACACCACTGCATGACTCATTAGCTACACTTCCTCATCTTCCAAGATCTTCCACAATCAGATCTGATTGGAATATTTATGCGTTGTCTCTGTAATCTGTCATTACTCTTCTATTTAACCTCTTCATATAAATCTTTATTCTTCTCGTGGAATTGAAATTTATATTTGTTGTTGCTAGTGAATTTGAAATTTGTTGTTGCTGGACCTTATGCCTTTGCTGTTAGCTGCCCTTGAAATTTGTTGTTTGTTGTTGCTGGACTTTGCTGCTTCTGCCTTTGTTGTTAGTTGCCTTTGCTGTTAGCTGCAATTACTTGTTGGTTGTTGCTACTTCTGCAAGATCCCTGCTCCAGATTTCCATCGAAAGATCCCTGCTCCAGATTTCCATTTCCATTGCCAGACAAGTAAGTATCGCACTGTATGCTAACTAGCAATATCAACCTGTGAATATACATGTTAGCTCGCTGCATTTATAAATTTGCTTATATAACTTTGCTGCAAAACAAATTAAGTTTCGTTGTTCAAATACAAATTGCTGTAAATAGTTCCTGATGTAATCAATTAGTTTTGTACTCAGTCAATCATGATAGGTTAAAAAACCAATCAGAATAACTTAACTTAAAACCAGTTGAGGATGGCATGCATTTTTTCTGGATATTTGGAGGGACTTGATGTGGCACCTTACCTTATGGTCTGCATAATAGCTGCCGCTGCCGAAGAGGTTACTTGGTGGATATGGATATGGACTGGAGGAAAAAAAAACAAAACAAAACCTTTCGACAAGAAACAAAAATTACGATCCCTTTGTCCAAATCATTTCTAATTCTGCCCTCTTTATTTGTAAAACTCTTAAATTCTCCAGTGGAGGCCCTCTTTATTTGTAAAACTCTTAAGATTCTCCAGTGGAATCCATGAAGGCAGTGAGGGGTACAGAAAATTATACCAGCGTAGCCATTTTAGTTGGGGTATTTGTGCAGCTTTGAATATGCTCTGCACAAGATAGCCTTTAGCCCTAACCAACTTCACATCACTGATATGCAAAACTTACAAATCATAACACAATGACATACAATCAAATTCATTTAATCAAATTAGTTTCAGAATTCAAAACTTCAGAGCACAACAACATTTAGAGAGCTAATCTAAAACGTACATGTGATCGCTCGGACAGATTAAGAAAATTGGATAAATCTAGTGTGCAAAAAAACCCAAATATGATGAACAGATGGCAAAAGACCACAGAAAATAGGCAGATTAAATGTATCTCTCTACAAAAGAAAATTTCCATAAATCAAGCACAAACCAGAATTGCATACAATACGGTGGATGACAGCAATAAAGAGTCAAGTTGCTTTGTGGGTAATACCAGGCATTCATTAACACGGAATTTGTTACACAAATCGTTCTTAATCTTCAACTCTCAATTTCTATCTAAAAATGTGGACAAAATAGGCCGCAAATTTATCATCCTTCTGATTTATTCCTATTCTACCGATCCTTTCCAAACATTAGCCGCTCCTAGAAATTCCTCCATCCACAGATAAATTCCTCCACCCACAACATATGTCTCATATGTCTCCTTGTTGGACAATAACCCGGCACCACCCACCAAACAATTAGCCTGCATAGAAATCCCTCTTGGACCGATGAATCCATTATAACACATCATTTTTTTTTAAACAAATAGTTGAGGCCTGCCTGCAAAAAGAACCGCTTCTGATTTGATGCGCTGCATCTTTTGATGTCAAGGTAACTAGGACTTTCAACTGGTCTTGATGTAACTTTTGTACTAGTGGAATTTGAACTTGGATTGACAGGAGGCCACAGCTCGATGGACTAGAAGATCTTAAATTGCCAATTCTTGAGATACTACTTCAAACAGTGAAAATATTTCTTCCTGAAACACAGAAAAATCCGTTGGAATTGACTGGAAAAGAAGATTAAGTTTTCAGAGAAATATTCGGTAGATGGACAACTCAATACTCCATTCTGCATTGATTCCCCATGGAGCAACAAGAACCAGCTTGCAGGATTGTATTACACATTCTCAATTGGAAAATCGTGAATGGTTAGGTCGCTTCGTGCAGGCCCTCCACCAAATTGTGGAAAATTGTGAATGGTTAGGTGGCTTCGTGCAGACTCTCCACCAAATTGCAGACAGTAGTAGTGGAGCTATGGAAACAGGTGGTCGGGCACCTGGTGGGCCACATGGTCACAGCTACATCTGCTTAGATCTAAGTGAAAAGTTACTTTTTATAAACGATAGCCCTAATTTGCTCTGTATTATAGTTTCCTTTTTCATCTGTTTAAATTCATTTTATTAGCAAAGCAAGGGCGGTGGCTTCCAAGCACCTTCTACATTCACCATGTCTTCAGTCTTCAGTAATGCATGTGTCCAGGTGAGCTTCAAACCTGAAACAATCCTCAGATTACTATTTCTGCCTGGATTCGGTTCATTGTGCATTTCTCCCTGATCGAAATAGCATTAGCTGCAGCGCAGGGTAATTGCATGCCCTCCAGTTGATATTCTAATTATTTAATGCACAGTCAGTTTATCTCCGTTTCGATATCCATGTGAAGATAAAATGTGTGTGGATTTGTTTTTGTTGAATACAAAATTAGGTGGGAAGTGAAGCTGATCGTATTATTTTTAATTAATAGTTTTATTACTTTTCGATCTGCCATATAATGCAAATCCAAATCTAGGGCGGTCACATGGGATTGATTGATTTGGAAACAAGAATTGTGTGTAAGAATCTTAAAATTATAATATGTTCTCCCACTCCACAAAGTGTTATGGAGTTAAGCACGTTAAATCCTTCATTTTCCGGTTGGAAATTTTCAAATATGGGTGGAATTGATTTTGAGTTTAGACATCGCAAGGAATATGATGATCGACGTCAGACATGGAAAGTGATGAAATACTGTTTTTTTCCAAGAAAAGAAAATGTAGGGCGAATTGGTATGAATGCGAGAGGGGCTCTCAGGTATGATGGTATAGGATGCCTTGGATCCTAGTTTCGTGAGTGGATTCAATCAGTTGAAACCCTAGTTTGATCGGTGTATTCAAAGTTCAAGGGTAGGTTTTCCCAGTAAATTCGCATTTGAAATATAAGGTTTTAGGGCGAGGGTCATTCGTTCTCTCTGTTTGTAGGGATGGAATTGGAAGGAGAAAGAAAGGTTCAACCTCAGTCTATCTCCTCCTCATAGGAGGACAAGAACCCGAAGAGGAAGATGAAAACTCCTGAACAGCTTGAACTTCTCGAAAAAACTTATGCGGGTATGTGTGTGTTGATATTTTATTCCTTGGAAACATCAAATACCAGTTGAACAACCTGATTATCCTAACACTGGAATTTGAGTTATCAGACGAGTTAACCAGAGTAGATATTCTGAATTTTGTGGAATAATGGTCGATTGCCCCTTTTCTGCCTATTATTGTTGTTTTTGTGGTAGGTCATTTGGTGCATCAGATTCAGAAGGCTCTTCCTTAATCTCGATGTATATTCCCAAGTTCGTTAACTCTATATGTTCAGGTGAGACATCTTGGCTTGCACTCATGTTTCCTTTGGTGAGATTTGTTACTGAGTGGATTCTTCTTCTATTGTTTCCAGTTCAACCAGTTGAGAGTCAATTGCCACTTGTGATTGCTTCATTCTAGGCTTGTTGATTCAACTTGAATGCCCCAGGAGTTATTGGTGATATCGCTATCCACTCCATTGGTCGACTAGTGCCCTATTCATGCTCAGATTGTTTCTTTTCTCTTTCTTGATCAACCATAATTTTCTATTTCACAATTTCAATAAACTTTTCCTTGGCCTACTCTGGTGTTTCCAAAAATTAACCACTTCACATATGAGCCCATGAAGTATTTTCTTCTGGTATATCGACGAGTTCGGTTTCCCTTTACTATTGCCTCTTCCAATACTTGTTTAGTTATGTTAGCCAGTTTCTTCTGAAGTTTTGGGTCCTCCAAAGTAATGTCATCTAGTAGTTATTTCCTGTTGATCCCAGGTGTTTCTGGTTGGTATAGAGTATGATCTATAAACTGCGCTATTAGATTCTTTTGCTTTGGCTATCTTGGGAATTACAAGTTGAGTTTAAATGGAAATATACAAATGTATATCTCTCATTCTTCTTATTGCTCCCCATCATTAAAAGAGAGGAGTATGTCAATAAAATTTTGGGAACTACCTCTGGAACTAGAAAAATACTGTTGATTTGTCAACTCAACTCAACAAAGATCTCTAGTTTTGACAACTAGTACGAAAGAAACTTTGGATAGAATTTTTCTGAGTTGACCTACCAAATTTTTTTCATAGCCATTTTTTATCGAAATTTCTTGATATATTGGGTGGAATGTGAGTTTTACAGGAACAAATGTGTGATAAAAACAATAGAGAGGATATTGCCAATTCTCACTGTCACAGTCATAGTAAGACAATGCTTCTTCCACTTACTTTCTCTCTTTATAACTTTCATTATAATTTAAAGTTATATTATTAGTTTTCTTTTTAAAAATATTATCTGGAACTCTTGACACCTTTGGTTTGTGGATTTTCAAATAAATTCCCTGCATTTAAAATTCAATGTAGTTTTGTTGTGGACATTTCAACAGATTTAACGCTGCAACTACATTGGCAATTATTTACATCCATTATATATGTTTTCTTCCCTAGCAGAAACGTGCTACCTTGAAATTGAATGTAGTTTTGTTGTCCACATTTCAACAGATTTAAGGCTACCACTTCATTGACAATTATTTATATCCATTTTATATGTTTTCTTCCCTAACAGAAACTCACTACCTTTATCATATTCAAATTGTGATGCCTCTGTATAAACTCATTGCTGAGTTATGTATAATTTTAGAGTGGATGCAATGGGAGGTTTAGCAAGATTCAATTTTGAAATTTAAAATGTATTTGGGTTGTGCATTGATTGGTTCATGTTTTAATTGCGTCATATCCACAGAACCAAAGTATCAGAGTTACCTATCATAGGGAACATGGATAATATGCAACCCAATATTAGAGTTACCTATCATAGGGAACATGGATAATATGCAACCCAATAGCTGGGAGTGCAATACATTAACCTGGCCTGCCTTCCAAAGTAATCTTAAAAATAAGAGAACCTACACCAACATGTTCTGTATGCCTTTTGGCTGTGTGGTTGTATGACTTTTGGCTGTGTATGTGACAACATTAGAACATATATTTTTCTTAGGCGTCTCATACAAAATCTCCTTAGCCTCATCCATCATGCCTTTGTTGCAAAGACCGTCAATCAAAGTGTATGACTTTTGGCTGTGTATGTGACAACATTAGAACATATATTTTTCTTAGGCATCTCATACAAAAGCTCCTTAGCCTCATCCATCATGCCTTTGTTGCAAAGACCGTCAATCAAAGTATTGTGTGCAATGACATTAGGATTTAACTTATATAGTAGTTTCTTAGCATCTTCGAGCTTACCTTCGTTGCACAGTCCATCCATAGGATTTTCAACATCCTTCTTTGCACAGTCCATCCATGAGAATGTTCAACATCCTCAATGTGATTTCATTAGTCCTTTGCCCTTTTCCAAAATGAGAGGAAGCAACTCACAATAGTAAGAAGAAATCATTGTCACTAGAAAGAGTGTCCATGAAAACAGAGAATGTGATTTAGATGGGGTTGTGACCCGTTGCAGACATTTCTTTGACAACCTGGTAATTACGACATCGAAATGTAATGGCATTATCACGGCAGCCCTTCTGTCATTTTGTATAGTACCTATGTGGCTTCTGCAACTATCTTTTCTTTGTAGAAGTGATTGTTTAGTGCTGAATATATGACAATGCTGCCATCAAACCTAATATTTTTTTATCTCATACAACCTTTTCTTGGCCTCTTCGGGCATGCTTTCCTTGCATAGTCCATCCATGAGGGTGGCATATGTAGTACTGTTAAGGACATCACCACTATCACTGAGGTGCTGAAATATATTTCTTGCCTCCCTAAGTTTACCAATTTGCTAAAGTCCAGCTATCAACGTTTTGTATGAAAAAATATCAAGTTTCAGACCCTGCTCTGGCATGTCATTGAAGATCTGTTGAGCTCCCTCTAACGTGCCAAGCTTGCAGAGTACATCTATTAATGTATTACAGATAACTACGTTAGGCAAAATCAGCTCTAATTTTCCTTTCTTGGGAAAATATTATAATAGAGAAATAACAACTTATCATAAAGCAGTGTAGTCTTAAATACTGCCAATTACTATTTCCAAACTTCTTAGGCAAAATCAACTCTAATTTTCCTTTCTTGGGAAAATATTATAATAGAGAAATAACAACTTATCATAAAGCAGTGTAGTCTTAAATATTGCCAATTACTATTTCCACATTTATGGAGCTAGATAGCTGAGTCGCAATTTCAAACTGCCAAACACGTGAAGGATACTGAGGAAAACTTGAACTTGAAGGATAATGTGTAACATTCAAAACTTGATATACCGATCTTAGTATCTAAATGCAATAACTTATACTAACTTGAATAAAATGAATGTGAATGTAATTTCTTAGGATAGAATTTTTTTTTAGTGAAATAAGTCAATATTTCAGATTTTCCGAAAAAAAATGTTGTTACCCTCTCTTAGCCAACCTAACCTAAACCTAATAGCATCCTTAAATAAGAAACTTACTTCTGCCTCAGAACTCCTTGTTTCAACTCCTTGTTTCCCTGAATATCGTATCACTTGCTGCTCCATTTCATACTTTTTCATACTTTTTCAATTCTATGTTCTATTTGCTCCAATTCTGCAATTTTCCATTCCTTGCACTTCAATTACGAATATCAGCTTCCTATCATCAATTATACAGCGCCATATTTTCAAGGAGATTCCTATATTCTTATACATGAAATGCCAAAAGGCATGTCTAATTTACCTTATTTATAAGGTAGGTTAAAAGTTTTATAGTAAGTTATTCTTAATGATGCTCTCTTAGTTTCGACCTATTAAGAACACAATGGCATATGTGTTTCTGAGGATCTTCTTCCATATTAATATGACTGACTATTGTCCAACTTTATGGGCGAATCTATAGGAATATGTAATGGGCAAAACTACTTGGTTATATAATGGGAAAAACATATTTTTCAATTCAAAATAATATAAAATTAAATAATATTATAAAATTAAATAAGCAACCAGTATCTGTTACATTAAATATTACATTCTTGAATTTAAATATTACTTTCTTGAATTTAAATATTTTTAAATTTATAACCATTTGTGGGCTCTTTGTAAATATTTTTAAATTCATAACCATTTGTTGACTCTAATAACCAATAGAGTTTCACATATGTCTATTTGCTCTAACCACCAACAAAGAAAGTTTCATAGAAGTACAGAACCATACCAATGACACTTGTTACGCCGTAGGTGTCTTTATTTGAAAACAACCCTGCTGGGTGTCTCGTGTCATAATCTGAGCCCTTCAATTTTTTTTAGACGATTGAATCGTCATCAGCCATCGATTTGAATGGTAACAGTTGCCAGGCAGTTGCGAGGCAGTTGCGTTTATCGGATTTTGGACTGGCCAAACTCAAACCTGTTGGAGATAAGACTCACGTTTCCACACGAGTAATGGGAACTTATGGATATTGTGCACCAGAGTATGTTATGACAGGCCAGCTAACTTTCAAGTCAGATGTGTACAGTTTCGGAGTGGTCTTCATGTTAGAGTTAATAACGTGGAGAAAAGCTATTGACAATTCGCGGTCAGCAAAGGAGCAAAATCTTGTTTCTTGGGTTCTCGCTCGCTCTTTTATAATCCGACCGGTGTTACAATCTGACATACAGCAAGCGTAGGCGCTCTGCACCTCGCTATTGTAACAGAGTTCATCAGTATCTTTGTTTTGCTAATGCTTTAACAAATTTGTCAGCTTGAGATTACTATTGTTTCTTTTCTTTTGGTTGAGAAAATTTGGGGTGTTTTGATTCCTGGGAAGCTTTAGAACCTGGTTGTTTACTGTTCATTTTTTCGTTGAGTGATGATACAGATAGATTGAGATCGAAGTCCTCCCATGAGAACAGGAAAGATGAACCTCTGAAGATGGGGAAACCGCATATTGCTGCGCAAACATTCATTTTTTTGAGAATTGGCTGCAACGACGAATAATTTTCGGTCTCAGTGTCTGTTGGGTGAAGGCAAAGTTTATAAAGGGAAGATTGAGAGCACTGGTAAGGTGATTTCTAGATCCGTTTCTTTGTTGGTAGAAATTGTTAAGTTGGCAAGGATTTTAAGAGATCAATTCCTTTCTGTTAAAAATAACCAGAAAAATTGAAAATCATATTTTGACATGGAGGTTATGTTTACTGTATTTAGATTGTGGCTGTCAAGCAACTCGACAGGAATGGATTGCAGGGAAACAGGGAGTTCCTTGTTGAGGTTTTGACGTTGAGTCTTTATTCATCACCCATATCTTGTTAACCTTATTGGATATTGCGCTGATGGTGATCAGAGGCTATTGGTATACGAGTATATGCCATTGGGATCGCTGGAAAACCATCTCCATGGTATTTGTCTTGTCTAATTAGGGTGCTTTAATTTCTGTGAAATAATCTGTATTTGATATCTAATAATCCAATAGTGATCTTTAGCCGTGTGAACCACTCTTCAAGTCTAGCGTTTTTGAAGTTGAAATCACGAGCTGATATCAGTTAGGATAAATCATTTATCTTGTGCAGATCTCCCGCCTGTTAAGGAGCTAGATTGGAACACAAGAATGAAAATAGTTGCAGGTGCTGCGAGAAGGTTGGAGTATTTGCATGACAAAGCCAACCCTCCAGTCATATATCGTGAGTTTAAATCCTCTAATATTTTACTGTACGAGGGATTTCATCCAAAGTTATCGGATTTTGGACTGGCCAAACTCAGACCTGTTGGAGATAAGACTCACGTTTCCCCACGAGTAATGGGAACTTATGGATATTGTGCACCAGAGTATGTTATGACAGGCCAGCTAACTGTCAAGTCAGATGTGTACAGTTTCGGAGTGGTCTTGTTAGAGTTAATAACGGGGAGAAAAGCTATTGACAATTCGCGGTCAGCAAAGGAGCAAAATCTTGTTTTTTGGGTTCGTTAATTCCTCCGATTCAATGGTTTATTTCTCTTTAATTTTGTCTGGTCAACAAATACTCTGGTCATAAAGACTTGGGATTTGGAATATTATTCATGAACCATATATATGTTTGAAGGCCTGAATTAGTGCAATCATTCACAAGTGGCATTCCACTGAACTAGAATGCCCCTGAAGGCATGCAGCAAAGAGAACTCACCATGCCTTCGGCTGACTTGATGCGTGTCATCAGAGTGAGCACAGAAGAGGCACTGGTGAGGATGGACCAGACAGAGCAGTCCATCACGGAGCTACAACAAGTAAATAAAGATATCAATATGCAGCTCACAGTGGTCACAGCGGATCGAGATTCACAATTTCAGATGCGACAGTAGTTGGAAGTAAAGCTGGAGGCAGTCAGGGGATGATTAGAGCATATGTGGTCAGAGTTGTGGGTAACCAATCTGGACATACCAGAATAGAAAGGGTTGTTAATGGAAAACATCTCGGAACTACGCGGTCTAATAGTCAAGCAAGCCTAATGCAAGTTCTTTAAAAATATTCTCGACGTTCTTTTATGCTTTTAAAATTTTGGAATTTGAAATGACGATGTTAATTTTCCAGAAATTGCTAATCGCCATCACAAAGTTCTTTAAAAATATTCTTGACGTTCTTTTATATTTTTTAACAAAGTTCTTTATAAATATTCTCTACGTTCTTTTATGTTTTTCGAATTTTGGGGTTATATGCGAGCGTTTGAAAATAATTGGAACTCCTCCGAATATGGTTCTTTTTACATTAAAGTTGATCACGTTTATTCTGCATACAGTACACGACTATTATGTGTCTCTGTAATCGAATCTTTTTGGTATTTTAGACTTGTAAAATGTACATGCTTGTTTTTCTCAAGCTTGTTTAGCTTGTTTACACCTTTTTCACAGTTATATTTCATACTTAAATTTCCATCGTATTATGTGTTTCTCAAGCATTCGTATTATGTGTTTCTCAAGCATTATGGGATTTGCGAGAATATTATTTGATAAATTTAACTCATGGTTATATTCCTTATAGTTAGGACAAAAGCTTAAAGAAGTTAATTCACTTAATGTGAGAAAAAGTACTCAAAAGCTCCTTTTCCATTCAACAAATATAGTGTGATTCTATTTTTAGAATAACTGTTTAAAAAAAAATAAAATAATAGATATAGTATAAAATATATAAGCATATCAAAATATATATAATATAAAAATAATTAAAATGAAATTTCTAAGAAAAGGCTCAGAACTTTTACTTGAAAAATTCAAATACTATTTCATTAAATTTATATGGGCATCCTATTTCATTAAATTTATATGGGCATCCTGAACCACATTAAAAAACAAAAAATAATAGATGTAATATAAAGTATATAAGCATATCAAAAAATATATAAGATAAAAATAATTTCAAAAAATATATAAGATAAAAATAATTAAAATGAAATTTATAAAAAGAGGCTCAAAACTTTTACTTGAAAAATTCAAATACTATTTCATTAAATTTATATGGGCATCATGAACCAAAATTAAAAAACAAAAAATAATAGATATAGTATAAAATATATAAGCATATAAAAAAATATATAAGATAAAAATAATTAAAATGAAATTTCTAAGATGAAGCTCAGAACTTTTACTTGAAAAATTCAAACTTGAAAAATTCAAATACTATTTCATTAAATTTATATGGGCATCGTGAACCAAAATTAAAAAACAAAAAATAATAGATATAGTATAAAATATATAAGCATATAAAAAAAATATAAGATAAAAATAATTAAAATGAAATTTCTAAGATGAAGCTCAGAACTTTTACTTTGAACCAAAATTAACAAATTAACATTCTTTGAAAAACAAATTAAGGGAAGGACCAATATTTTAAATTGAGAATGTTTATTTGAAAAACAAATTAAGTGAAGGACCAATATTTTAAATTGAGAATGTTTATTTGAAAAACAAATTAAGGGAAGGACCAATATTTTAAATTGAGAATGTTTACACATGGATAAGACTCAAAAATGATTCGAGAAATATTTTAATGGAAGTGGAAAAAATAGTTGTGATATAGGTGAAATAAATGGAAAATCACAAGATTCTAAGAAATTTGGTCATTATAAATGTAATATATAGAAAAACTAAAACAATAAGTTTCCTTTTACAAATAAAATGGAGGTGGGGAACTTCACAACAATGTGTTTAGTGTAGTATGGTTTTTAGGTAAGAAATAAAAATAGCTCTAAGATAAATAATTCTACCAAACTTAATGTTTTATTGGGATATGGAAAGATAATTCAGTTTTAAGTGAAAGTAAAAAAAATTGTAAAAATACAACAAGTTGAAGTGAGACACATTAGTGATGTCTTTTATGCTTATGTTTTGACATTACTGATGCCTTTTATGTTTATGTTTTAGCATATAACTCTCGAGCTGAGAAAGTTCCTAAGTTTCTACTACCTCTTCTTTCTTATACCACAACCACCACAACCTTACGGCGTTTCCTTTGCAACATGTGGTGCAATTCTAGTTATGTAGGAGACCGATCTTAATTAAACAACCTTAGCTTCAATCTCATGTTAAATGATATTTGGGAGATTGTTGTAACTTTAAAATTGGTTTGAAAGTTTTGAACTTATGTGGATGGTAGATTTTGGTATTAGTATAGTAAAATTAATAGTTAATTTTGTTAAAGATAACATTAAAATTGTTATGTAAATTTTCTAAAAAATAATTTATATTGATTTTAAAACATAAAAACTAGTATTTTAAAAACATAAAAAAATTATTTATTAAAAAAATATAAAATAAAATAAAATAATCATTTTGATTTTAAAATTCATATAAATAAATAATTATATTCTAAAACTCCAACTTTGTATACAAATGATATAGTTTACTACTCATTCACTAATTCTGTCTGCAGGTTATTCCCAGCCAACGGTTCTTCTTGTGATCTCGAAATTTAACACTAACACATACATTTAAAGCAATTCAACGATTTTTGTATTTGCTTGCTTAGAAAAGGCATCTGATTTCCATCTGTTATCGATTCCACACTTAAATCCGCCATGCATTTGAATAACTTGTAGTTAAAATAGAGTCTCTGGCAAAATTTTGCAGTCTACTTTCCATTTGAGGTTCGATTACACTTAAAACCGTCATAGATTTGACTAGGTCATGTTAAAACTAGCAATTGCACCAAGAGGCGCAAAGGAACGCCGGGACAGTAGATATGTAAGGGAAGTAATTTAATGAAAATAAAAAGTTTGTGAGTAGCTGGTGGATAGAGGAGTATAAGGAGTTATTTTCTCTGTGGTCAAAGGAGGCAAAGGACCTGCCAGGTGTCAAGACAGTGAACTAAAAGGGCTGTTGTGTAAGGGCATCTTCAACAAGTAAGCCAAGTTTTGTTCTTGGTCTTTTGGGTAGATTGAGGGTCAAAAGAAGTTGACCTCAAGCCCTAGTTGTCTTGTATCAGGGCTTTGTAAGGGCCATGATCCCTGGTACAAGAGCCCTGTGTTTGTTTTATAAATGAGGAATAAAAACAAGTTTTGGGTCACTTATATTTCTGTTTACTTTGTTGATTCACTGCTGTTACATTTTCACTGCCCAAAGTGCTTGATGTTGTGTATTACAGTATGTTTATGATCTTGATTAGAAATAAACCTGATCCGAAGTACTAAGAAAAACCAACAATAAAACAAGGCAACATGACCAAAGAGTTGTAATATGCAATTCACAATTCAAACTTTAACTCTCATTTATAATGTTTACAAAATAGGCCACAATAAAGACAAATAATTCTAAGTTCTCAAATCTCGATTCTAAACTGAAAAAGTCTGACAAATAATTTTAAGTTCTCAAATCTAGATTCTAAATCGAAAAAGAAAAAGAAAAAAGACACAATTCTACTATTCACTAAGCTTTCTTAAGCCTTTTCCCATGAGCGATTTCTAATTTCTTCTTCCATGGTCTAGTAGCAACAACAATTGTTCCAGGAGCATAGGGAATTCTTTCTGGAGCACACGAAATGTCCTGGGAGAGCAATTCACTCTAAAGCTAGCTTCAAGAGTAAGAGCATTGGGGGGGAGGGAAGCCTTCCAGTAGCTACAGTTCATAGCTGGAGATTGAGAAGTTTAAATCACCATCCTTCATGGTGCAATTAGTGAACCATCGTCTAAATAGCATGAATTGCTTAGAGATTTGCATATTGAAGATTGACTACCTTGAAAAAGCTGTTTGCTAACAATGACATTAAGTCACATTTTGTGCCATGGTTGATACAGGTGTGGTGGGAGAGACACTAAAAACACCATGCAAGTAAACTCAAAAATTCTAAATGAAATCTGTAGAAAACACATATAATAATTGGATGAATTGAACTATGCTTACATAATTGGATAAATAGCAGCATTCAAGATATTAGAAAGAAAATCGATTACTGCATTCATGACTTTCAGTGAAAGTAGCAATGATGAAGAATGGAGAATAGATATTGATATGAAAAATACCTTGACTTCCTCATAAAACTTTTTCTCCCATGCATATATTTTGTCTAAAGTTGATGCATGGCTACCAGAAACCATGCGAGTATCATCATCAAGATCATTGTTATAGGCATCAACGTACTTCTTTGGTTTCAAGGAATGCGGTTGCTTTGATGATGAAGGTTCATATGACTTAGCTCGATGCCAAGTAATTGCATTCAAGACCCTGGCAGAAAGTGCTGCATCGATATGTGTGAGACATCAAATAGCTGAAAATTTTTAATAACCATTGTTCCATATAATTTGTATTTCTCTGTTTACAGGGTTCAGATTTCAAATACATATCATCATTTACATATGACGTCTAAATTGGACAAGAAAATCAACATATTTCTATCCATTTACAGGGTACTGAATTCAGATGTATATTGTCGATCCAATGTGAAGTCTAAATTGAACAAGAAAACCAACATTTCCTCCTATACTCGAATAAAATTCCTTTACGTCCTATACAACTATAGAAAAAGCAGACAAATGATATTTTTAATTCACATCCTCCACTCTATTTAAATTGACATGATATTGTATTCAAAGAAAGACTTAAAAAAAAAAAAACTCAGCATAACACTACTAATATAACCAGAAATCAAGCTTCTGTGCTTAACTGCAAAATTGCACCGTTCGTTCGTTAGCAGCACAGGCTTTTAAAAATCAGGACAAATCTGCCTGTTTACTTTTAGAAATCAAGACAAATCCGTCTGCTTTCAATAAGATTCCAAGACATGAGATCATAGCTTTCTTATTTGGTTCACATACCCTCCTGTAATAACTTGTTTCACTTTGTGGAAAAAGGCACTGTTTTTACCATCATGCTTGGGAAGTATATTCGGTGAAGGAAGTTAATTTCCTCAATGGTAGTCAAGGCAAATGAAATTGTGAAGTGGGTATTTTAAGTTTTGTATTATGATCATATTTCAAAACAGGTTTGAAATTTTCTATCCAGTATTGCGAGCATATTTCATGACAGGATTGAAAATTTTCGTCCCGTCGGACGTATTGCACCCGGTAGAATTGTGAATTTGTAGAGTAAATTTAACACCCAGTAGAATTGTGAATTTGTAGAGTAAATTTAACATATAATTTTCTTCGTGCGTAGTATAATAAATGTTGTCCAGCTCCAAGGATGTGCTACTTCCCTGTAATAATAAATGTAATAATAAATGAATGGTAATGGTGGGAGAATGTATGGTGTATGTGAAAAAACATACGGGAAGTTAAACTTTGCACCTGGTGAATTTGGCAGAAAACAAACAGGTCCATTTTCACCATTTGACAAACAAGTCCATTTTCACCATTTGTCTGTCTGGCCTGGTCTTCTGTGTTGTATTGTTATATGGAGCCAATTGGACGAATGCATAGCAGGGATTCATGGAGGAAAAGAGGTTGGAAATGGAAATTGTGGACCATTTAAATGGACATTGCCTCAGCTTTTACAAAGTTTGATATTGAATCTGAGACTGAATCTTGTACATTATTTGTTATTTTTTCCTTTCATTTCACATTAATACATAAATATCAAGATGGGGTTCCTTATATATATATAGTCTATAATGGACAGGCTAGTAGCTTCTCCACTTCTAGCATTACTTTGCACCTCTCTTATAGTCTTCTCGCATATATAATGGCATAGTCTTCTCGCATATATAATGGCATATATGTCCATTATAGATTTCTTTTATTTTATTTTTAAATATAACGGTATAGCTTTTATATATTTTTACATTTATTTAATGGAAATGGGCATCTCTATATTAAATATAGCTTTTATATTAAATATAGCTTTTATGATTATAATATTTAAGATGAATTTCACTATCACCGTAATGCCTTCACGTGTAATAGTTTCTTGTTAAATAAATAAATTCAATATCTTATAAATAAGTTAAATAAATAAATTCAATATCTTATAAATAAATAAAAAATAATACGATAATGAAAATAAGAGAGGTGCAAAGTAACGTTGGGAGTAATAATAGTGAAAATTTCCTAAGTATATGTTCTTTATCTTCCATATTCCAAACAAGAATGCACTTATAGCTCAGAAATCTGCATGAGGTCATCAAATTATGCCAAATTAGCCAAATAGGAGTTGACATGCCAGCATTGCTTTCTTGCATGCTCAGGAATCAGCTTCTGAAGAAGCTCAGGAGTAGTGCCTTAATTTCTGCAAGAAAGTTCTAGCATAATTTATTAAAAACAATATTATTGATAATACAATCACGGAAAAACAAACATCAAGCCAAAAACAGTAAAGCATCATGTTCTTACCCTGTGGTCTGAAGTTGAACAGAAGGGGCAGAGGGCGGCCATTGGGCAAGTGAGCATTGGGATCTCGAAGCTCATCGAAGAAAGGGTGTATACAAGATTCAAGCTGCGGCAGAGTAATTGAATTGCCATGTCTCAATAAAAAAAACATGGAAAACGGAATCATATAAAAGACGGTAGAAAGAGAAGCATGATGCCCTTCGGACTGTTAGAAACTGCAAAATCGGTATTGATGCCTGATCTGCAGAGGCAAGACTGTATTCTCAAATAGAAGATAACCCACTTACCTGACCAAAAAGTAGCTCAGCCAAGACACAACCCATGGACCAGATATCAATAGCAGAAGTATTCTCAGTGGCTCCAAATATAATCTCAGGAGCTCTATAATAACGGGAGCAAATGTATGATATATTTGGTTCACTTTTTACGTGATAAGAAGAGCATTATCATATACATACATACAGAGATATGAAGTTTTGCAAGTTTTGCATTAAATGGATGCATACTACACATACATCAAACTTTACATCCCAAGTTCTTTGAACACAATCTAGGATTCTAAACGTTACACATTTCATAGCACATTAAACACTGCCATCAAATAATTTAGACCAATTCAGGAATCTACTAGTTACACTTCACCAACAACTCACCAGAGCTTTTGCACTTCCAAAATTACATAACTTTAGCTGATGATTGTGATGATTGACCTGTTCAAAATATCATATCAGAAATATTTGACAAGCCCATTGAGATAAAAAACCATGCTACTCGTGAAAAATAGAGTACGTTAATGGTATGGCAAATGGAACCTCTTTCCAACCACAAATTTGTCTAGAATCTAGCAGGAAGTTCAGGCACAGTCAAAGTTCTCTTATGAAAAAATTTCCATGCATGGTGGAATGATTCCATTGGTTTGTTTTGCGCAATTTTAAATCAAACCCGATCATCAGAAACAGTCAGAGTTCCATATCAATCAACACTGACTGAATTATACATCAGACTTCGGCAAAGGAAGGAAGTCTGCTACAGGTTTAGTCAGCTCCTATAAAAAACCATTTATCACTAAAGTCGAAGGTCGTTTATGAATAAGCATTTATCACTAACAGCTGGCATAAATCAAACTTTTAAATTATTTGTGCTTATACAATAGCATACGAAGTTTCCATGAGGAACAAAACAAAGGGAAAAAAGTAAAAGAAGTTGCAACATGAAAGTAATGGCATGGCATAATAAGCCCAAAAGAGCCCAAAAGCTTATGTGGTCACATACCAGAAGATTTTGAGGTTTCACATCTCTATGGAATACCCCAAAAGCATGAATATAGGCTAATGACCTGCAAATCTGGCACCCAACATTTTTGCATAAATAATTAAGGTAGGAAAAACATGAACAACTCGATCTACTGAGAAAATACCAAAAAACAGTAACTATAGAATCATGTTATTAAATTTTTGAAAGATACTAGAACCCCCGAATATAGAAAAGAAAATGCACAGCCTAATTTAAAAAGAAGAATCTCCTAACTTGATATGTATATAATTTTACATAAATCAAGGGGATTCGATGATTCATCCTATTATAGTGTTTTGCTATCTGATAAACAGTCTCTGGGACACACTCCAGTACCAATTTAAGGTACTGTAAAGAAACAACATTTGAGTGATCCAGAATGCCCATTGTCTGCAACTCTCTGTTTTTGTACCGTTTACCGTGTAAAACCTTTTAATAGCTACAGTTTCCCCCGTCTCTAAGCATTTCGCCTGTACAAGTAAAAACACAGTTAAAAATGAGTCATTTTCAATTCAATTCAAAATAAACAAGAGGCTAGGTACAGGAGAGAGCCTACCTGGAATTGATTATAATGGAACTGGAAAGATATGCTTTGAAATGGAACTAAACCATTTTTGGCAGAAACACCAAACAAAGGAAAATAAAGAAAAAAATTTATACAAAATCTGGTAAAACAGACATATTTCTCTAACTTTATTAGGGAAAATAACAACATCTGTCCCCACTAAAAGTCACCAACAACCTTCTAGTTAACATCATCAGAGAAAGGCGATGGACTTGGACAATAATACCAGGAAAAACATGTCGACATGGACTGCATTGGAAAAAAAGGGCATGTTTTCACCATATGGCATAATAACAGTAAATAATTTAGGGTGTTTACCTTAAAAAATAACGCTTTTCAAACCGAGGTCAGATTCAATCTCTGCAACAACCATTTCTTGTCATCCTTGAAACGAATCTTTTACAGACCTATTTCCCTTCGTTTTTCAACCCAGAGACAAAATCAAAGGCAGCACTCTGTGGATTTAATGAACTTATATAATTCTTCAATGGATTCCTATGCCTGAAATAAAACAGAGAAGAAAGGGAGCCGAATCCCCTTTCCCACAATAGCAGCTGCTTGAGAAACTGTGTGTCGCGCATAAGTAGTATCAATCAACTCCATTTACAATAGCCTGACAGGAATCATGCGCGTACGCTGCTTGTCCTTGAGCTGCAGCCTGCTTCCCAGCAACTCATATTTTGGGAGCCAAACTAATCAGTGATCATACACATTAGGTATTCTTTTGACCAGATAAAACGATGGGTGATTAGTCAGAGTAAGGCTGAAGAAGGACAGGTAGTGGTTTCAGGAGTAATTTTCACTCAATTTGAGAGAGGAAGGGGAAGCTTACCTGTAACAGGGGGGTGGGAGTTCCCAAGTTTTGAGATTTTCTGTATTGGGACTAGTTTGACCTGGCTTTGTGTTTTACTTTTCAAGAACTGTAGCTGTAGCTGTGAGTTTACTTGCTCCATTGCATGACCTTTGGCCACTATATGCTTGCCGTCCAGATGCATATATTCTCAGTCAGGAAAGCAGGCAGTCTGAGTTTGTGGACAGACCGTCTGTTGTCTCCTCCCAATTGTATCCTCCCAATTGTAGGGCTTCGATATCTCGTTGGGATGAGCCTGTGAGGCCATTCATTCGCCAATCCAGCTGCTCCAGCACTGTCAGTTCCATACATTGGAGGCTCGTGAGCTGAGGCGGGGCGGGGTGCAGCAGGGCAATACATGTCCAAAAGGGTTAGCAGATTGTTTGTTGTCTCCTCAATGTAGGGCCGTGTGAGGCCATTCATTCTCCAATCCAGCTGCTCTAGAACCATCAATTCTATACATTGGAGGCTCTTGAGCTCAGGCGGGGCAAGATGGGCGAGGTGGAACGATACATGTCCAAAAGGGTTTGAGCTCAGGCGGGGCAAGATGGACGAGGCGGAACGATACATGTGCAAAAGGGTTAGCGCCTGCAGGTTGCCCAATGAGGCCCGGATGGGGCAGCTGGAGAGATAAGGCAGAGCGGAGCGAACGAGGAGGAACTGGTGCAGCTGGCGGCGCAGTTGAACGGAGAGTATACAAACACGTGGCGAAATCTCATAGGTTCCATGCGCCATAGCTTTGCACACCCCAACCCCGCAATGGAGAACGCCTCCGGCGTAATTAGAGTATCCATCTGAGATAATTCAGACAATGTTTTGATAATATGCATTGTTTATGTTTTTATAGACAGCGGTTTTTTTCTTCTGGAAAAAATTAGAGTATCCGGCAAAATTTTGCAGCCTGGTTTTTAGTTCTGGTTCGATTTCACTTAAATTGAGGATAAGCTTGGCTATCCAGTACTAAGATTAGAGTTCCCAGCTAAAATTTGCCGATAAAAACCAGAAAACAGATTAGAGTTCCCAGCTAGAATTTGTCGGAAAAACCAGGAAAACAAGGCCGCAGAACCCTGCCCCCATGAAATCCTCTTCCATTTTCCCTGCAACTGCCAACAACAGCGAGAATTCAACCGTCACTGGCACGTTGTCTTTGTTTTCTTCGAATTTGCATGTCCACACCTCTGCCGGAGACGGAACTGTTGGCCTTTATGGATTTAGTTTGGAATTACAAGAGGTTTTAACATAACAGGCGCATTGAAGCGTTCCTTGAGAAGAATGCAGCACGGTTCCCATCCCGGCGCCGTATCCCGGCCTTGTAGCTTTCGGCTACGGATCAATAGACACCATGGATCAGCGAATCCATATAAACCCTGATCTTTTCAATTCTGGAGATTTTCTAAACTCCAGTTCATGCTCGTTCGACGCTTTGATCGGCAGTTCGAATCTCGCCGGGGTTACGCTTGCGGATTTGTAGTGGAATTTGCAGCAATGACAGAAACTGGCCCCTTGGCCTCTTTGTTCGGGGAGGTTCAAACAGTGATAATCGGAGACCTTGAGAAAATTCAATGCCACATGGTAAGTTTTTATTTGTTAGAGGGACGACGAAATTCTAGTGTCGCTAGCGAACAGTGTGTAAATAAACCGCTGATGCAAATTCAGTTCTATTTATTAGCTTTTATTGTACCTGCCAGGTCACTAGGCATCAGGTTTTTCCATCTTGATTAGACATAGCCGTAGTCTAACTAGCCAGAGGAATCGCCCTGAAAATCATGAAAATTCCGATAAGATTTTCAGAAAATCCGGCAGGAATTTTTCTAAATCCATATTATAACTATCAAAGTTTAATATTTTGGGTGTCCTACAGGTTTTTGATGGTGCTGAATCCATTTCCAATGTCAAAATCAGAATTCAAACACTGTTTTTGCAAGATTTTTTAAATTTTTTTGGCCCGGATTCCGGCCAATTTTGACTGTCCGGGCAATTCCTCCGGCTCGTTAGACGACTCCTTAGACATATGTTTTCAATTTTTATTTTTTATTTTTTTGCCATGGTTCAACTACAAGATTTGTTATTGTTTATTTATTTAAATTATTTTAATTTGTTTTTGTGGCATTTTATTGGTTGAAAAGTTCAACATGTTATTGAAAATTCCATAAATATTTGTGCACGCCACGTGTGATGAAAGTTGAACTGTCTGAACTGTTATAAATAAAAAATAACCTACCTATATTATTGCAATCATTGTACGACGTGATCGACTTATAATTTATTTCAATTGCCCTAAGAATCACAATTTTGCTTGACAGCTTCAGCGATTTCTTGTCCTCTCAAAGAGCAGTACCTTCAGAATCTTAATATATTTATTGTACCTTCTATGAACGTGGTTGTGAGGAGGAATATTACAATACCAACACCACGTCTAATATTTATTTAACAATATATGGAATTATTTTTCCATTAATAAATGAGGCAGTACATAATGTATTAAATCTGACGAATACAGTGTACTACCCAATTAATTTAATAGGCAGATAACTCTATATAATGGTTCCCTGTCGAGGTGGGGTATAGTGGGACCCCTCTATATTAAAATAATGTCATATTGCACATCGAAGGTTTTAACGTCTTTTTTTATCAAAGATCTCGCTCCTTCTACTTATCCCCAAGGGAGAAAACCTTTTTGAAAACATTACCATAAATGTGGGTTTAAATAATCCATATAAATGTTGTGACCCAAACTTATTTCACCCAACATGTTTAACTCATACTTTACCTTATTCAAGGTCCATTTGCCTTTATGGTGTAATCTTCACTCATCACTTTTCTATTAAAATACAATAGCATCTAAACCTTTCCTTATGAACCATGCTTCCAAACTTCATACTTTCATAGATGTTATCGACCCAACCTTATGTTTCACAATAGCATATAAGTCGGTTTCACCACATATAAACTTTCTTCATCGAAATGTTAATTAACCTTCAACCATACATTAATTCAGAGTTGGTTAAAACTCAACCCAGTGCGTCCAAATAACAAGACATTGGGGCCCACGACGACTCAATACATACCGTTAAACTTTGGTTTATAATTTAAATATCGACATAAGATTTGCCTCAAACCCATAGCGACTATACAACGTGCCTTGGTTTATCTTTTGTGCATCGCGCAATCGCGACCACCGTAGATCTGCATCCATATTCAATCGGACAGCATTCGCGCGTATCACGTTTTTTTTTTCTTCATCCGGGACTTAATGCTCAATTTTTACGCGATATGAGTGGGTTTTAAATACCACCCCTGGCTTATGTATCAAATGCTGAAACGCATCGCATTTTTTTGACAAATTTAAATACCACTTTTTGAAAGCGCGAGACCATTGGTATTCCACCTCCGGTTTTACTATTCATTCATGGTTCCGATTCAGTTCAGGGTTCCGCTCCATCCACATCAAAGCTTCATTCAAACAGAGATTGACTCTCTGCGTACACCATTCTACTGCGCCATTTCTTCATGCTTGACTATGCCTTCCGCTCCTTGAGCTCGATTCTAACCCCATCTTCAACGCTGAGATTTCTCCAAGAATATAATTCCTCATCACACAGGTTTTAAAACAAACCTCTGCACCTCAATTGCCTTCGACCATCCCCGAAAGGATCAACCCTCCTCGATCCTTTATTTTGACTAATGCCAGCACAATTTCAGAATAAAAATGGAAATCGATCCCAATTGGGATCTGGAAATCACACGATTACCACACACACACACACACATATATATACCTTCTATTATAAGGTTGGCCATTTAAATAAATCGCTTTACTTATAATTGAAAGCTCGTCCTTGCACGTTGTATCTTCAGGTTAATGATCTGACTTCTGCCTTTTTTAATTAACTCTTCAAAGGTCTAACACACGATACAATGATCATAATACAATAGAACCCATTCGTCTACCAGACCCTATCACTTAACGTTAACGCAATGGTTTGACAACTTAAATATATGCACAACACTTATAACATTCGGCCATGGTTATAACGTTAACACAACAGTTATATTGTATAGTGTTTCACGGGCCCCACACGTCCATCATGTTAAATCAACACAAACCGCAGGTTCTTACCTCAAGTTAATCGTCGTGCAACTGAATGCGCAATATCCGTCAGATCCCTTGGCCTCCAGATCGGATGGCGCACAACGAAATCATGTTTTTTCTGCTCGCCTACCTTTAACACTTCAAAAAAACGTGATGAGGGCGGTATTTCCTCAACGACGTGGAAAAATCACACTGGATCGCGTTTTTTTTAAATGGTTTCACCTTCGGGCAAAAGTGGCGCGACGTGAGCTGTTTTGGGTTCACAAAACCACTCCCAAGTTTTGAACAGTGCTCAACCGGACTTTCACCATGGTTAATGCCATTATTCGTAATAACTCCAGCTTGTTAATCTCTGGGGTCAAGCCTCAAATAATATCGTTCAATTAACAGTAACCCAAGTTAGTTCCTTCAACGGCAGGGTTTGCCGCCTTCGACAGGGCTTCAAAGCTCTTTGGGCAACCAAAGCATGACAGGGCTTCACTCTTATGGAGCTTTGTTTGAACACAGAACGCAACGCCTTATACAAAGCCTTAATACCCTCGCTTGGTCTGAGAACCACTATAACCTCACTCTATTCATTAAATAAAATGGACCTAACACTAAGACCACGAGACCCACTATGCGAATAGCGCATATATGTTATAACATATGTATATGTTAAAACATATATTGTTCAAAGATTAAAAACCTTGCACAATAACAATGAAACGTTTATATCATGAAACCTTAATAAAAGACTTTCATTGCGCAATGAACCATATAGAAATCAAATCCGCCCTATAAGCATTTCGGGTCCAGAATTCAACTCGACCAAATGAAACTTTCGATTGAGTGATTGCGATTGCACCAATCGCATCAGCAAAAAAACAAATTGCGATTAATACAATCGGAGGGCATAACTTAAAGTTGCGATTGCGATTTTTATACTTTTCAAATATATATTTAAAATTCTATAAAGGCTTGACTCTATTGTACAATCTCATATTTATTATATATATATAAATTAAAAGATTCTAAGTTTTATTTGTCTTAAATATACGTGTCAACATCATATAATAAGTTAGTGATATAAATAAACCTATATATGATAAAGATTAGCTAATATCAATATATTAAGATTATTAATTTAATTTTAAATTGTAATAAATAAATAAAATATAAATATATTAATGAATTTGAAGATATCACATATTTATTATTAAAAAAAAAAATCTTTAACTAAATCAAAGTTTCAAGTTCTCAAGTCTATTTTGTTTTCTTTGTCAAATTTTATTTATCAATTTCATAGAAATTGGTAAATAATTACTTTAGCCAAATTTTGATGTAGCCCGAATATGTATTTGCTCTTTGGTAAATTAAATTCAGCATGCATTGCCATACATATATATATATACCTTCTATTATAAGGTTGGCCCTTTAAATAAATCGCTTTACTTATAATTGAAAGCCCATTCTTACACATTGTATCTACGGGTTAATGGTTTGACTTCTGCCCTTTTTAATTAACTCTTCAAAGGTATAACACACGATACAATGATCATAATATAATAGAACCCATTCGTCTACCCGACCCTATCACTTAACGTTAACACAATGGTTCGACAACTTAAATATATGCACAACACTTATAACATTCGGCCATGGTTATAACATTAACACAACAGTTATATTGTATAGTGGTTCACGGGTCCCACACGTCCATCACGTTAAATCAATACAAACATCTGGTTCTTACCTCAATTTAATCGTCGTGCAACTGAATGCGCGATATTCGTCATATCCCTTGGCCTCCAGATCGGACGGCGCACAACGAAATCGCGTTTTTCTGCTCGCCTACCTTCAACACTTCAAAAAAACGCGATGAGGGTAGTATTGCCTCAACGACGTGGCGAAATCACACTGCATCACATTTTTTTTAAATGGTTTCACCTTCGGCCAAAAGCGGCGCGACATGAGCTTTTTTGGGTTCACAAAACCACTCCCAAGTTTTGAACAGTGCTCAACCGGACTTTCGCCATGGTTAATGCCATTATTCATAATAAATCTGGCTTGTTAATCTCTGGGGTCAAGCCTCAAATAATATTGTTCAATTAATAGTAACCCAAGTTAATTCCTTCAACGGCAGGGTTTATCGGTTTCGACAGGGTTTCAAAGCTCTTTGGGCAACCAGAGCATGACAGGGCTTCACTCTTATGGAGCTTTGTTCGAACACAAAACTCAACGCCTTATACAAAGGCTTAATATCCTCGCTCAGTCTGAGAACCACTATAACCTCACTCTCGACCTCTTATAGGGGTTTTATATCAATATGACATATTCAGGTAATTCAATGCAAACCCGCGGTCAAACATAGACAGAGAGGGCTACAGGAGATTTAACACAACATTTTTTTTTCTTCAAATTATACACAGAGTTCATAATTCAACAGAGTAATTCATTGGAGAATGTCAATAGCACATGCACAGTTAGACAATAGGGCTCAAATCTTATTCAATATTGATCCGATGTCAAGGATTCATTAAATAAAATGGACCTAACACTAAGGCTACGGGACCCACTATGCGAATAGCGCATATATGTTATAACATATGTATATGTTAAAACATATATTGTTCAAAGATTAAAAACCTCGCACAATAACAATGAAATGTTTATATTATGAAACCTTAATAAAAGACTTTCATCGTGCGATGAACCATATGGAAATCAAATCTGCCCTATAAGCATTTCGGGTCTGGAATTCAACTCGACCAAATGAAACTTCTGATTGAGCAATTGCGATTGCACCAATTGCATCGGCAAAAAAACAAATTGCGATTAATACAATTGGAGGGCATAACTTAAAGTTGCGATTACAATTTAAACAATCGCATCGCCAGTGTTCACTCGGCCCAAATAAAATAAAAACACGATCCAATTCTATTTTACCACGTGTCTTCTATTGATTGTTCTGTGTTGTGGGACCACCAGTCTTCAACCTATTCAAACTCCCGCGCATCAAAACAAAACATCTATGTTTACAATATAAAAGGAAATTACTCTGTTTTCTTTCAAAGGCTCTGTTTTCAAATACGCTCTATGCAACACATGTGTCTTTCCTCCAGTGCCCTTTTGTTTTGATGTAATCAGTTTATCATATCCAACGTAGCCATTTAATGTTTTCAATGTATTGTTTTGTATATTTTCAGCTCAATGTAACATATCCCTCCCATTATCCTTTCAATGTGTACTATAATACTCTTCCCTTCAATGCACTGTTATAATTTCCAATGCAATGTAATATCACCTCCTTTTCAATGCATTTATAATGTAGTGCGTTATCATCCTTTCCTTCAATGTATTCGTTATATATTGACAACAAAATAAAGCATTCGTTTATCTCCTGCATCAACACATTGCATGCATTATCATATATACATTCAATGTTGTGTTGTTGTTTATCTATATACATGATATTGCAGTCTTGCATTCATAGCGCAGGGTTGATCCGATGTCAAGCATTCATTAAATAAAATGGACATAACACTAAGGCTACGGGACCCACTATGCGAATAGTGCATATATGTTAAACATATATTGTTCAAAGATTAAAAACCTCGCACAATAACAATGAAACGTTTATATTATGAAACCTTAATAAAAGAATTTTGTCGCGTGATGAACCATATGGAAATCATGTTGAGAATGCAACAAGATGATGAGCTTAGTGAAAAGAAGTCGCCTTCACTAAGTGGGCCCGCAGGCTATTTTTGGCGCAAAGTCTATTTTTAGACTATGTCTATTTTTAGACATATGGATCATGTTCTATAAGTTGCGGGGATGCTATTTGTGGATGGTTGATTGATGGGAAAAATATATGGACTTCTATTTTTAGACATACTGGGCGGAATCTATTTTTAGATTGCTAGTCTAAAAATAGATATGTCGAATATTATTAGCTCTTAATAATATTTGGACTATAAACATTATCTTATCCTCTTGTAGCACTTCAGTTCGAGTCACGGATGTGGCACATGCAGCTGACAAAAGGAATTACGCTATTCCTAGGGTTTAGTTGAGCTATTGCATGGATGACTTCAGTTAGAACTCAGGTGACAGAGTTTGGTGGAGTTGATTGAGGAGTTGATGGAGTTGTGTTCAGTTTAACTTAGTTGAGATAGTTGTATCTAGTCTAACTGATTGATACACTAGTGAGAGTGGTGTGAATTAATTCACTAATTATTAACTCATAAATCAACTAAAGAATACATCAGTTAACTTCAGTGCATGGACAGTTCAGTGGAGACCAGTGGAAGAGGTAGGTGAAAGAGCAGGTTGAATATCAGTTGTGACTATACTGGTGCATGATATTTGCACACACATTGATGGAGATGCCAATGAGGATTGTGCAGTAGATACCAAGGGGATTCGAACTTGGATCTCGTGATTATTCATCTTGGATTGCGCAGTAGAGGCAGGCTAACAGGTGGAGAAGATTTGAACATGTGTTTTGTCAGATCTGAGCTTGTGTAGTGTGTAACAATTGGAGATTTTACTGAGAGCTTATGAGGAGTTTGTACAATGATTGTTACATGAACTCTATCATTATAATATACAGATAGTTGGGGGTTTTCAGTTTTAAGCTTTCCCATTACATAATGTGTTTATATGTGTGATTGTTTGATGTTTTAATGTGCGCATGCGATTGTTTATAATTCCGCAAATTGATGATCAATGGTAGAAGAGGTTATGTATTATGCATGAAGCTTAAATAGTGTGTAATCAGGATAATCTCAGTGAATAATTTAACTATTATTCAAATTTCTACATGGTATCAGAGCGATATTGATCATTGGAGCAATTGCAGTACATTGAAGCGGTTGAGTTTTGTGCTGGTGGAATTCGAATTTGCAGCAGTGTTTTCTTGGTGTCGAAGTTGAAATGTCTTATAATGGATTGCGATTGGAGTATGCCCTTGAGGGTAGCTCGAATTATATTGCATGGAGAGATAGGATGGAGGCGGTGTTAGATGACAACGGGTTGAAGGAGTTCATAGATGCTGAAGTCCCAAGGCCTGCTTCTAGCGATGTTGTCGCACTTGACGCATGGCGAAAGAAGACAGCAAAATGTCAAGGGATTCTGTTGGAGGGCGTGAAGGATCACATAGTGTCCAACCTGCATGGTAAGGCTTCTCCATTCTTGATGTGGAAAGCCTTGACAGATTTATTCCAAAGCAAGAGCGACCAGAGGAAGTTGGCGCTCAAGGATAAACTCAGGAACATAAAGATGGAGAAAGGAGACAGTATGCCTAAGTACCTCACGAAGTTCGTCCAATGCAAGGATGAGCTGGGAATTGTGGGGGTCACTGTAGATGACGAGGACTTGGTGAGCTTGGCTCTCCTTGGTATTCTGAAGAGTTGGCATTCCTATCAGGATTCTGTCAATGTTCGGGAGAAATTGCCAGGATGGGAGTGACTTTGGTCGGATCTTGTGCAAGAGGAGATAAAGCGAAGTGCCAGGGACGGATCTTCATCAGATACGTCAAAGACATACGTGAAGAAAATTTCACTTTGGGCGCAAAGCAAAGTAGGAAAAACAGAAAGCTTCTCAGCTCAGGGTGCGAAAGGCAAGAAGTAGGACATGTCCAAGGTGAAGTGCTTTCACTGTCACCAACACGGACATTACGCCACTCATTGTCCACAGAAGAAGAAAAATAAGTAGGCTGCTAGATCTGCAGCTGGAGAGGCCTTAGCCTTGTAGTTTGAGCTGGATTTTCGCTGATCGCATGCTTGGTCTCAAGTATGATGGGTTCAGTGTGGTTTCTTGATAGTGGTGCGTCTTTTCATATGACCGAAGACAAATATTTGTTTACTGATATGGATGAGAAAGATTTTGGAGTGCATATCGAGATGGGCGATGATGGTGAATACAGTTACGTAGGTATCGGTACCATTTCCTTTGAGAGGGAGTCTGGTAAACCCTTCGTATTGAAGGAAGTGATGCATGTTCCAGGATTGAACAAGAATCTTATCTCTGTGGCGATGTTAGAAGACAAGGGATATGATGTTGTCTTTAGCGAGGGAAAGGCTTTCCTGCGTAGTAAGGCAACTGGTGAGACCTAGAGGATAGGGGTTTGAGTTAAGAACCTTTATCAATTGCAGGTCGATGGCTGCGCAGCAATGGCAGGCAAGGCAAAAGGAGTGGTGAGTCGGGATGATGGCGAGTTGTGGCACCAAAGATTGGGCCACCTTCACCATGGAGCTTTGAAGATACTGCAGCAGATTTCTACTAGGCTTCCTAAGGGTACTCTTGAGCAGTCAGATCAGTGCAAGGGATGTACCTTGGGAAAATTTGTGAAAGCCACCTTTCATGAGAAGGATAGTCGCGCCACGACGATCCTTGAGAGAATTCACATAGACGTGTGTGGACCTTTCTCGATTGGTTCAACATAAAAACACAGGTATTATGTGGCGTCTTTGTTGATGATTTTTCTCGGAAGTGCTGGATCTTCTTCATGCAGAAGAAAAGCGAGACATACTCAAAGTTCTGTGAGTTCAAGGCACTGGTTGAGAAAGAATCGGGGAAGCAGGTGAAGGCTCTTAGGAGCGACAATGGTGGTGAATTCATCTCTGGCGAATTCAAGGACTTTTGCAGCGGAGAAGGAATTCGAAGAGAGCTCATAGCACCTCATAACCCACAACAGAATGGGGTTGCTGAGCGGAAGAACAGAACGATCGTGGGTGCTGCACGGGTGATGTTGCATGATCAGGGCCTACCCATTCACTTGTGGGGCCAAGCATGTCTGTTGATATATGTGCGAGCGTGTCCTCACAAGATACTTGTGTAAAATTACCCCGAGAGCGTTTTACGGTAAGAAGCTTTGATATTTCCCATTTGAGGATTTTGGTTCACACAACCCCATTCATGTGACGAAGGATCGGGAGAAAGGCTGGATCCCAGCACGCCACGGAGGTTGGGATATTTTTGGGGTACACTGATACGCCCCACAACTATCATGTGTATTTTCCAGACAGTCGCAAGACTGTTGTGCGACGGGATATCAAATTTCAGGAGGAGAAAGCCATGAAGTGTTCGCTTGAGAGGGAGCCACACTTGCATGCAAAGGAGGAGCTATTAGTTCCTAAGGATGAGTCTCAGGATGTGGATCAGCCACAAGATGAGGTTCATGGAGTGGAAGAGACCACTCATGTAGCGCCAACCATCAGAGGGAAGAAGCGCACTACAGAAGTTGAGCGACTGGCTCAAGATGCAGAGAAGGTTGTAGGACCACCTATAGCACAGTGCCAGAACGAGGAGAGCCAGGTCACCGAACCCGATGTGCGGATACATGGCTCTTATGAGCAAGTGTGTACGTGTGGGAAGCCATCCTCTTTCGAGAGCCCCCTTGGAGGACCACGCATGGGTAGATGCCATGGTGGAGGAGTGTGATTACGTTGTGAGAAACGATTGCATGGGGAGATCGTCCGGGGGCCAGGAGGAAATCAGTGGTGGGTTAGAGATGGATCTACAAAGTGAAGCAAGCAGTTGACGGGAGTGTGGAGAAGTACAAGGAAAAATTTGTTGCCCAAGGCTTCTCACAAATTGAGGGGATCGATTATGAGGAAACCTTTGCACCTATCGCAAGGTATTCTTCCATACGGACGATTCTTTCTCTCTCAGCACAGATGGGGTGGCACATTCATCAGATGGATGTGAAGACTGCGTTCCTCAACGGAGTCATTGAGGAGGAGGTGTACATAGAGCAGCCCGAAGGTTTCGAGATCTTCAGCAGCGAGTCGCATGTGTGCAGGCTCAAGAGAGCGTTGTATGGGTTGAAATAAGCACCTCGTGCTTGGTACACATGGATAGACAGTTATTTCACCGGACTTGGATTCTCCAAGAGTGAGGCGGATCCTAACCTATACCAGATTGTGGTGGAGGGTAAGTTGCTGATCATTGTGCTTTATGTAGATGATTTGATTTTGACAGGTGATGAACTGTTGATACACTCATGCAAGGCTGATCTTGCAAAGGAGTTTGAGATGAAGGACTTGGGCCTCCTTCATTATTTCCCGGGATTGGAAATTTGGCAGTGCAGTGGTGGACTGTTTGTTTCTCAGGGTAAGTATGCCCGGGAGATACTGGAGAAGTTCAACATGCATGGCTGCAAGCCTGTTGATACTCCTCTTCCTGGTGGTTGGAGGAAGGAGGATGCTACTTCGGCGGAGGTAGTGGATGCCACTGTTTATCGACAGTCGGTGGGGTCGCTTATGTATCTGGTCAATACACGACCCGACATATGCTATGCTGTTAACCAGCTTTCACAAGCTATGGTTAAGCCTACCAAGTTCTTCTGGAAGGCACGCAAGCATGTATTCGAGGAGGCACACATCGGGATATGGTTGGTAAATGCTGAATAGGGAGGATAGGTGAGGCGCATGGCTTCGAACGTACGGTATCGTCATGTCGGTGTGTACGTGTGAGTCATGTTACTTTCTTGTTCTACGGAGCTGGAATCGATGTTATCTTGACGAAAACACCAGGAGCAAATTCGAATACCACAGAGGCAGGATAGGGGTTGCAGATAATCCATGTCTTGTTGAGAGGGAGTGTTGAAAATGCAACAAGATGATGGAGCTTAGTGAAATGAAGTCGCCTTCACTAAGTGGGCCCGCAGGCTATTTTTGGCGCAAAGTCTGTTTTTGAACTATGTCTGTTTTTGAGCATGCAGATCATGTTCTGTAGGTTGCGAGATGTTGTTTGTGGATAGTTGGTCAGTCGGGAAAAATAGATGGACTTATATTTTTAGACATCTTGGTCAGAATCGATCTTGGTCAGAATCTGTTTTAAATTTGCGGAGTTCTAAAAGATATATTTGAGTATTATTAGCTCTTAATAATATTTGGACTATAAACAATGTCTTCATCTCTTGAGCACTTCGATTTCAAGTCTGGATGGCACATGCGGTGACGAGAAGGAATTACTTTTATTCTAGGTTTAGTTGAGCTATTGCATGGATGACTTCAGTTAGAACTCAGGTGACAGAGTTTGGTGGAGTTGATTGAGGAGTTGATGGAGTTGTGTTCAGTTTAACTCAGTTAAACATAGTTGAGCTAGTTGTATCTAGTCTAACTGATTGATACACTAGTGAGAGTGGTGTGAATTAATTCACTAATTATTAACTCATAAATCAACTAAAGAATACATCAGTTAACTTCAGTGCATGGACAGTTCAGTGGAGACCAATGGAAGAGGTCGGTGAAAGAGCAGGTTGACTATCAGTTGTGACTATACTGGTGCATGAGATTTGCACACACATTGATGGAGATGCCAATGAGGATTGCGCAGTAGATACCAAGGGGATTCGAACTTGGATCTCGTGATTATTCATCTTGGATTGCGCAGTAGAGGCAGGCTAACCGGTGGAGAAGATTTGAGCATGTGTTTTGTCAGATCTGAGCTTGTGTAGTGTGTAACAATTGGAGATTGTATTGAGAGATTGTGAGGAGTTTGTACAATGATTGTTACATGAAATCTATCATTATAATATACAGATAGTTGGGGGTTTTCAGCTTTAAGCTTTCCCATTACATACTGTGTTTATATGTGTGATTGTTTGATGTTTTAATGTGCGCATGCGATTGTTTATAATTTCGCAAATTGATGATCAATGGTAGAAGAGTTTATGTATTATGCATGAAGCTTAAATAGTGTGTAATCAGGATAATCTGGTGAATAATTTAATTATTATTCAAATTTCTACAAATAAAATCTGCCCTATAAGCATTTCGGGTCCGGAATTCAACTCGACCAAATGAAACTTCCGATTGAGCGATTGCGATTACACCAATCGCATCGGCAAAAAAACAAATTGCGATTAATACAATTGGAGGGCATAACTTAAAGTTGCGATTGCGATTTAAACAATCGCATCGCAAGTGTTCACTCGGCCCAAATAGAATAAAAACACGATCCAATTCTATTTTACCACGTGTCTTCTGTTGATTGTTCTGTGGTGTGGGACCACCAGTCTTCAACCTATTCAAACTCCCGCGCATCAAACCAAAACATCTCTGTTTACAATATAAAAGGAAATTGCTCTGTTTTCTTTCAAAGGCTCTGTTTTCAAATACGCTCTATGCAACACATGTGTCTTTCCTCCAGTGCCCTTTTGTTTTGATGTAATCAGTTTATCATATCCAACGTAGCCATTTAATGTTTTCAATGTATTGTTTAGTATATTTTCAGCTCAATGTAACATATCCCTCCCATTATCCTTTCAATGTGCACTATAATACTCTTCTCTTTAATGCACTATTATAATTTCCAATGCAATGTAATATCACTTCCTTTTCAATGCATTTATAATGTAGTGCGTTATCATCCTTTCCTTCAATGTATTCGTTATATATTGACAACAAAATAAAGCATTCGTTTATCTCCTACATCAACACATTGCATGCATTATCATATATACATTCAATGTTGTGTTGTTGTCTATATATATACATGATATTGTCTATCTATATACATGGTTCAAAAGAAACAAGCAACCATGTATATGCTACGCGATTTCAAAATAAATGGTACATTTACAATCAACGAAGACAACGAGATCCAATCTATTGACAACAACGGAAGCCCTACCAAAGCTAGGTATTCTTGTAATTATTCTTCATCTTTCAAGCAAAAATCAGATATATGCACTTTAAATTATGCTATCCAAAATAGAAAGATTTGTACTAATTTTTCCCTCTTCTTTGCAGCCCCAGCACTTCTACAAACATTTTCTTCTGTAGGAATTGATTTAACTATTGTCGAATTAGATCTAACTTGCCTTGGCTGTGATCTTATTTTACAATTATTTATTTATTGATTTTTTTAACATTATCTCTTCAACACACTTGAAATTCATTGTGGAAATAGGCATGCAGTTTAGTAAAAATCTCAATTCAATCTCAAATCGCAGATTGTTGTGTAGCTTACTGCCGTCAGCTACTATCTACCCTGTTTGGCATCTATGCTTCTATTTAATTAATAGCTCTGACTTGCATATCAGATCAAAATTTGTTAAATAGCATTTGTTAATTATATGTTGATTGAAGTTTACTAAGTTGATGTCCAGTACTTGCATTGTATAAATTATTACTTGCATTGCAACATTACTATATTTAAACTAAGCGGAAGGTAGTAGCTACCTTGTAGCCTTGTTTATAAAATAATTTCCTAAATTGCTAAAATTAAGACATATTATTTCACATTAACATATTGCTTTAAAACATAGTTTCCTAAATTCATTAAACCATAGCTTTTATTTATAAAATAGTTTCCTAAATTGCTTAAATTAAGACATATTCTTTCACACTAGCATATTGCTTTCAAACATAGTTTCCTAAATTCCTTAAATTAAGCCTTACTGCTTTCACACTAACATATTGCTTTCAAATTCCTAAATTCCTTAAATTAAGGCTTACTGCTTTCACATTAACATATTGCTTTCAAACTACATGTTTTCACCAAACGTGCACAACCAAACACCTTCTTAGCACTTCTACAATTATTTCTCAATGCCTTCTTCAAAATATTGCATTCATCCCTACCCCTATGCCTACATTTCGCAAGTTCTCGCATTTCAAGGCATCTTTGAAACATCTCATCATGGAGCCTGCTCTAATAGAAAATGCGATCACTTTGCTACTAGTTGGATCTACATCACTCCAGCCATCCCTTCATATAGTCGAACTCAACGTTATTCCTTCGACAAGGACATCATCCCCACGCTACCATGTATCCCTTTCTGACGGTGCTTTTCAGCACAAAACGTTTCTTCCGTTTGCATACAATGGCCATGTCGCCTCCGATGACCTCCAACTTGGATCAATTATCATTCTCAGAAAAGCTGCTTGCACTTTTTTACAAAACTATGCGTATGTTCACACTCTTCACCCCATCCTTTGTGCATTCTTTCTAGTTTTTCATCTCTACCCCACTTACACTACAAATAATAACCCATTGCTTTCTTGTTTTCTTTTCTTTCCTCCAGGACTATAAAATTGTTTGAGCTTGAAGTTTCCCATCGTCATGCATCTTCGATTGGGGACCCGAACCTTCTTCAAATTATTCAGCCGTCGACATTCCAATCTAGTTCTTCAACGTCTCAAAACCCCTCCATTCATACACCCACTCAGACAGAGGGTTCCACTTCAACATCAACTCAAGTGTCCTTTGCTACACCTGCTACCATTCCATTCATGGCGCTCAGCCCCTATCATAAATATTGGTCAATCCAAGGTTGGGTGCTTGCAAAAATAGCGCTTCGACCGTAAAACAATGCTTGAGGCTCTGGAAAGGTCTTCGGCTTTGACCTTTTCGATTGTGCTAATGATGAGATCCATCTTTCTGCCTTTAATGAGTTGGCAGATTCCTTGCATGACCATGTCCAAGTTGGGAAAGTTTACATGGTCTCGAATGGCACATTCAAACCAACAAACCCAAGCTACAATCATCTAAATATCAAATGGGAGGTCTTCCTCTTTATAGCTTCTACCGTCCAAGTTTTCTTAGATGATGCTCCAAATATTCCTTTCCACCGCTTTCGATTCAAATGTATCAGTGAAATTGGATCTATAGACCTCAGCTCATTTGTCGACATCATTGGTGTACTCAGATCCAGCTCTCCGAGCTCCACCATTCATTGAACAGATGGGGCTTAAACACCCAGAAAAACTCTCAACTTGGAAGACATGTCTAGGTATAGCATTGACATCACCCTTTGGAGCGAACACTGCCACTCTACAGGCAAGGACCTTGCAACGCTTCGCTCTTCAGATACATCAACTCTTCTTGCAATCAAAGGGGGTTGCATAGCAGAATTTAATGGAAGGACCGTAGGGACCATCTCCACCAGCAACCTCCTTCTGAATCCAAACATTCCAGAGACTCACCAACTCCAAACATGGTTCCACGAACGAGGCCGCTTGAGCTCTTCACCATCATTGAGTAGAAAGTTCTATGGTTCTTTCACACGAAATCACCCACAACGTACGATTTCTGAGCTGCTGTCCTTACAGCCCCTTGAAAAAGCAGCATAGTTCTCCGCTTGTGCAACCATAACACCTGTTGACATGCAAGGTTTCTACTTCCTTGCATGCCCTCTCTCAATCGATGGCATCCAATGCATGAAAAAAGTTGTGCACCACTTAGATGGAATGTGGCACTGCAGTAAATGTGATGGTGACTTCCCAGAATGTGATTATCGCTATGTGCTCAGGCTTGAAATGCATGACCACACAGGCCTGCTTCAAAATGTCACAGCTTTCAATGATGCCGCAGCTGAGCTCCTGGGTATCACAGCCAAAGACTTGTTCCTACTCTCCACTGAGCCTGCTACTATCCATGAGATATGTTCAAAGGTTTCATGCCACCATTTACTTTTTACATTATTTGTCAAAAAAAGCTGCTTCAATGGTGCCGACCGCTTGAAGGTTGTCCTCTTCAATTCAGAAGAGATCCACTATGGTGCTGCATCTCGTCTTCTCCTCAAAGATATAAAGAAACTGTGCAGCCCACCAGTCACTCGCCGACTTTAGAGCTCCCTCTTCTCCCCCGTTGTCAACTTAACATCTACATGACATCTTCTATGTGTTTCTCCATTCGTTTTCATATCTTCCTCCTACCACCCTCTTCTTCCATTCACAGATGATCTTATATGTGGACTTCATCGTTGTTATTCTCTCCTCTATGTATCTACATTTCTATTACATGTTGGATCTTTTACCTTTAAATATAATATACATCATCTTATATGTGCACTTCATCATTGTTCTTCTCTCCTGTATCTGTCTACATTTTTGTTACATGTTGTATCTTTTAACTTTAAATATAATATATATGCTCTTATGTTCTTCTCTCCTCTATCTATCTACATTTTTGTTACATGTTGTATCTTTTAACTTTAAATATAATATATATGCTCTTATGTTGTTTCTTCTAATCAACATACTATATTTGTGTCCATGCTCTTTTACAATTCTACATTTGTGTTACATGTCGATCTTTTACCTTTAAATATAATATATATGCTCTTTTGTTGTCCCTTCTAACGAACGTAGTACATTTCTATCCATGCTCTTCTACAATTCGCACTCCATGCTTCCTCATTTCTCTGTAGTTCAAAGTACTCTCAAACATAGTCCTTCTTTGTTTTCTTATGGGCTATTAAATAAAGTATTGGGCCGACAAAGACAAAAAAAATAACTATACAAGGTTTTTGCTTCTTTAGCTTATATCTAATTCATCATTACTTAGACAAAAAACTAAATATACAAGGTTGTTGCTTCTTTAGCTTAAATCTATTTCATCTTTACTTATGTTGTATCTTGCATATTTATACTTGTTAACTAAATATAAAAGGTTGTTGCTTCTTTACCTTACATCTAATTCATCTTTACTTATGTTGTATCTTCCATCTTTATACTTGTTAATTTGTACATGTCCTCTTCACCATTTTATGTTGTAGACCTAATATGTGGATGTACACGCTTTCTCAAAATTTACAAAACAATTTAAAAATATAAAACAAACTTCCTCCTATTTCCTTTCCCTTTAAATATTTACTTCTTCCTGCTCCTTCATTAAACATTCTTCCTTCTATATACACTCCATGCACTCTTTCTCTACAATCAATACTATTCTCGCTCAACTAACTATTGTATGCACTAATGTTCACACCCAATATTTGTATCAGGATGGACACGCCAGAGGCTTCTAAAGGCCACTCAAAAAAATTTCGCAGGCAACTCCTCTACGCACAAAATAAAGACACCTCCAACAAACATAGACGTCTCAAGTATAGCGCTAGGGTTGTCCCCCAAACATGCCAAAATATACCCAAAAATCATGTTTCTCTACCCCAACATCCTCACACTTCACTTCCAACCCCATCTCCTTCAACAAATCCTTCTACTAATCTTCCTTCCCTTAACCTTCCCACCTTCACTTCCACCTCCCCCTCGTCTGCCTCGCACACCTCACCATCAACACATGAAAATTCATCCTCCTATCCTCAAAATCTCTTCAACCCCACCCTTAACCATGCACACAACCAATTTCGTGCAAGGATAGATGACCTGTCTCCCTTGCATGTTTGCTCCATATGCAAAGAATCTTACCCAAGTATGAAAACAAAGTTCTTCCATGGTAACATATGTTGCTTCCGATGTGAAAATACAAAGTCAACCCACCGCTTCTCCCTTGCAAACAACATGGACCTCGGCAACCAACCATTTTTCGTTGCTTCTTTAACCCAAATAGAGGAAATGCTCATAGCACGTGTTAACCCAATCTTACAAGTAACCCATGCACGTGGTGGCCAATTCAAATACACCGTCTATACTATTTGTTTCCTGTGGGACATAGCTTCTATTGCCAACACCCTGCCCCGCCTAATTTCTGACTTAGACATCCTTGTTGTTACTAGACATGGCTCTGACCAAAATGCATATGACTTCTTCGTAAGAAGAGCCTGTGTTGTTGTAGCTTTGGACTATAAAATAGCACATGATCCCTACTATAGCGATGTCTGTGTCAACCAAGCTACGGTGAATGCCTTGCCTTCTCACCCTATGGATGTCTCTTCGCTCCTTCGTCACGTCACCTCGTTGTTGTGAAGGTAAATCCCCTCTGTGGACAGAGGCGATCCCTACTAGCCCAGACCGGGTCTAGCAACAATCATCACATGCTATAGTGCAGGTTCCTAATTGCAAATAAACCAACTAGCGATGAAGGCCTACCTGGAATCCAACGTTGTCGCTTGTAGGAGAGGTAGCGCTCCCGTTCCTTAGCTCTGGCAGATCACGATCCTCACGATCTCCGTGATTGGAGACCTGCACACGCAAGAAAAAAAACAAACGCAAGCATAAAATCCAGTACATGCAACTATATGTCAGTCAAAAAGGACATAACTCATCATCATAATAAAAAATGGAGTGGAACCATAACCAATAGTCGTTTATTATTAATCAATCAAAGGAAAATTACAACCAAGTTCTGACGCTGAATTCTCCTTCGGAGGGTTGCCAGCAGAACACGTCTTGAAAAGCCTGTCAAGGATGGGACAAACCTCTCTCTTTGGATCTTGACAATAGTCTCCTTGCTTGGATTTGGTCTTAAGGGAATAATCAAGGCTCTTGCAGCATAAAGCTCTTGGAAATTTGGGAACTTGAAGACTAGCTTGCAATGGAGATGGGCAAGCTTTTATAGATGGAGGAAGGGGAGTTGAGATCCCTATAATCATGGGATTGGCCCTATCCTCAAGGAAGATTCCATGAGAGGTGGCAAACCACTTCCTCAACATGGAGATCCGGAGCCAAACCTCCCAACTCAAGATAGATACCAGTTTGTGAATTGGTTAGGACGAAACTTCCACCATTTATTTTTAAAAAACACTCCTTAAAATGGCTGGCGCGAGTGCGACTCTGGGACAGAGCGTTAATTGGCGCGCCCTCTTTGAAGGATTTTCCCCATTGGCGCGGGTACTGAACTGGTTGCTCGCGCCAATGCAAAAAGGGGTGTTTTTAGGGTTTTTCACAAGGAGATGTCTTCAGGGCAATGAAAGCTCATGTTCAAAAAGATGTCATGAAAGTGGTTTCAAGCCATCTCACTGCTCACAGGTCACGGAATGAGCCCTCCAATGTGCGGGATGGGGATTGTAGGGACGGTGACAAATTGCTGTGTAACAGATGCCCCCTAAAGCATGAGGCCCGAGAGAGGGAGAGGGGTGAAATGTTTTATGAGAATGTGTCCAACTGAAAACTCCGCCGTCGGAAAACCTGCGTGGAGAAGTACAACTGATATCTTAGATACATGATATATATGTGGTATGGGCGCAGCCATCCATAACAGAGTATACAATAATCCAGATCCGAGGCATGGATGCAGCCATCCAGTAAGGATTGATAAATAGACTCAGGTATGGTCACAACCATCCAATGAATGAGTCATGTAACTAATCACAATAATCCACAAAATCACAGCCTGGATTACAACAGACACAATCCAGGGTCTTGCGCTCCATCTCGTCCCGAACAAAGTACAAGTTCAAGCATGCGAATAAGTGAGCTGAAGTCGAACATGCAAGAACATCGTCTGATTACCAGCCAATGATGAAAGTTGTTAACAGACGCGAGAGGTACCACCAATAATGACAATGGCCCCCAAGGTACTATAGGTACAATCTACGGCATGGGAATCAATGAGCTGGCGTCGAACACTCGTAGAATCACTCGATCAGAGGCCAATGATGAAAACCTCACGTCGAACGTGAAGAACCTGCCATTGAGGCATGCAGGCTCCAAGGTACCAGAAGGGAGTCTCTAGATCAGCTTCCTGGATAATGAGCTGAAGTCGACAGGACGTGACCTTGATCGAAGGTGGGCCATAGTGTTTCCCACATCATCGACGTGAGACGAAGGAGGAACATAATGTCTTTGACGAATCGAGGATCGAGATGAGAATCGAGAAGGTTGATATTTTGCGGTCAACTATGTTGAACATGTGGTGGCACGGCTTAGGTGGATTTGTGACATTTTGGCATCAACAGATCAGAGGTCATGGTGACGAGGCAGTGAACAGATGAGAGGTCAAAAGAGATTACCCAAACCCATGGAAGCAAAGTGAAGCAACGAGATGAGATGTCCCCAACCCGACACGAATGCGGACAAGTGCCATGTTCAAGAGCGACATACTGCCGACGACAACGACGATAGTTCCATTTTTTCCCCCACCATTTCTGGCGAGTACCCCAATTATTTTTGATAACAAGCTTGAAGGGGATAGCATATGCTTGTGATATAAGTCCGCCCTTCGGGCGAATCCATCCTAGTGCATTTAACGAGTCCTAGGAAGGAGAAACTCGGAGAACGTCATTTCGACGGAATCCAATGTCATCAGGGTTTAACGAGTCCGACAAAGGAAGAACTCGGCGTCTTTTCATGTTTAGAGAGTTTGAAAAGACAGCGGAAAAGAAAACTCCACAGGTCCCTTTTCGTAAATAGTTTCCCAGATCCGAAAAGGTAGAAAACAATGTCCGGGAAAACCTCCTAGTCGCGATAGGCTAGGGTATTCCTTTTTCGTAATCGATCCAGCCCAGCCCGAAAAAGGGTTAAACTTATATTGGGTGAATGTCGATTCGTGTCCATTTTAACGAGATCGAAACGACAAGGGCCTCGGCAATCTTTCAAATAACCGAAGGTCGAGAAAAAATTTGAAAGATGACTCCAAAAACGAATTTTTAGGTATACATTACCGAGTACGAAAAAGTGTAAAAATACAAATAATTTCATAGTTTAAGTTGCGAAAAAACATTGCTACACACAAAGGCAAACGTAAAATTTTGTCACGACAAATATGTTAAAATATTAAAAAGTAACATTTAAAACCTAATTAGATTTCAAAAAGTTATAAATAAGTCTCAAATGGTAAAAAAGTGCTTTACTATTTACCTCATTGGAGAGCAATAGTGGTCCATTGTGTACAGCCTTGACGGGATTACGTGATCAAAGACTACCATTGAATTCATCATTCCCGGTGAAGCGCTTCCTTGTACTCCATTTTGATCGATTTTTTTAGATATTTCCATTACGCATTAGACTTCTGTGAAGGATTTTTTGAAATTCTAGGGCTCCGCCCATTGGCGCCGGTATCGGGCACGGACCCGCGCCAATGGCGTTTTGCATATAAAGGGCCCGCGCCAACGGCGGAATCCAATTTTCCGCCTAAAATTTCTGAATTGCAAGTGATTTAAATGAATTTTTTCAGCATGACATAGATCTAATAGAGGGTTTTGATCATGTTGATGCAGGTTACTCAGGCATAATGGTGATCGAATGAAAAGAGAGGGAGCATGGGGAAGAGGATGAATTAGCCATGGAGAATGAGACTTGTATGAATGCCCTCAAGAACTGTGGGCTTAAAAAATTCTTCCTGACACCTTGCTTACGAGCTCAACCTGAGCTTCTACAGTACCTGGTCAGCATTTGGGATGAAAATGAAGAAGTGTTCAAGCTTCGAGACCAAGTGCTAGAACTGGAGGTTTCTGACGTATACTTCATAACCGGACTGTCGCGCAGAGGTCCGGTACCCATATTGACAGGGAGCAGACCATCTGGTTAGAAGATGGAGCAAGTGATGGCGCGAGTGTGCCCAGGGGCACGACTGGGATCGGGGAGCGGGAAGGTGGATATCCACACTGTCCCTGATCTGGCACTAAGGGTGGTGCTACACACCATCACGCAGGCTGCGGGGTCACAGGCACCGCACGAGGCAACAAAGGCCCAACTCCTTCTGGCCTTAGAGTGTATGAGTCCAATACTATTCGACTGGGCCATAGCAGTGACAATAAATATGAAAAGGCAGCTCACGAAGTGCAAGCAAGCCAAACTGAAACATTTTGGCTACGGTTCCATCCTGGTATCGTTCATTCTGGAACAACTACCTATCTTCCAGGGCCAAGGGTCCATAGTAGCTGAGTTGGTACCACGAGAGCCGAGAATGGATCGCTGGGCAGCACTGATGCCCAGAGCAGGAGGAGGCCAACAGATGTCTTGGAGCCCGGAGTTTTTTGGATGGCTACGACGTCAGTTGATCGTAGTCGAAGATTGGCCCTATGTCGGGACCGATTTTACTGGTGACCCAGATCTCCCACTAGTCCGTTCTAACAGCAGTTTTATGTGTATGCAGATGTCAGCCCGGAGAGAACTGTCGGTGTGTCGCCTATTGCATGGAGAACTCATCCCACAGCAGACCCTCAAGCAGAGGGTGCTGAGGGAAAAGAATTGATCCATAATCTTGAGGGGATCGCCCAGGGGATTCCAGACTACGCCCGGCTGGCAGATGTTCCACTAGCATACCAGAGACATACGGTGGGAGTGCCTAGTCGCCTCCACCGTCTTCTGAGACGCCTAGTGTGTGCGGTGACTTGTTATCATGAGCACCACGCAGATTAGCCACCTAGGGCTTTTATCATGCATATTTTTTGAGAGACATGTCGTCTCTAGATGTATTAAGACGAACATGTATATTTTTTGATTTTATGCGACGCACACTATGTAAACATTTCGATACCTATATATATACATATCTATTTCTGGATGGATCTTTCTTTTTACATGTGATGATGTTTTTACAAATTGCGCAAATGTCTATCTAAAACCATATTAGCTACTGCATTTGTTAATGTATTCATATGTCTGGGTATATGTTGATATGTGATATAGTCAAAAAAAAATTCCAGCAAATGAATACGCAGATACAGACGTAAAATGGATGGGTTTCTGACTGAATAATGACCGTTAAGTTGCGATACTACAAGTTGTGAGTCTAGATACACAAGTAATTCACGGATACCAAGGTTTACAGCCTTAGTTAATAATTCTAACACAGCACTATATTCCGCGATGTTATTTGTAGCACGTCCCAGACACACACCTTGCAGGTTGACCAACTCACCAGCAGGATCGTAGATTACCCAGGCTGCCAAAGACAGATTCCTGGTACTGCGGGAGGCACCATCCGCGAAACCAACAAACGGATTGATGGACATCTTCACAATCAGGAAGACCCGATCAGCAGAAAGATGTTTACATCGCACACCACACCACACATGCACACAAATGAATATACACACCTATGTACACACCACACCAAAAATCACTTCAAGCGTAGTATTTTTTGAGGTACAGCCCATTTCTGGGCTGCGCCAGCGGAACTCCTTCATAATCAATGAGCTCATAAGCCCCATTCTTCAATACTCGTTTTACTATGTAGGGCCCATGCCACATGGGTTGGAACTTATCGGCCCCAAGCTTGTCATGTGCTTGGTCGTATAGGAGGACGAGGTCCCCTTCGACAAAGGAACGTGGAGAGACAGATTGATCAAAGTGAGCTTTGACCTGCTTCTTTTGTGCTTCAATGACTAAAGCAGCCAAACGGCGGGTTTCATCTAACTGTTCCAGATACAGAAGACGTTCTTTCTCAGGAGAAGTGTCGGGAAAAAGTTCCACAGCTAATTTTAACGAAAGAATTTCGCACTCAACTGGAAGAGTTACTTCCAGACCGTACACCAATTGGAATGGTGTGAACCCGGTCGCACTCTTTGCTAATGTCCGGTAGGCCCATAGAGCTGAGAACAGTTGGAGGTGCCAATCGGATTTATGAATACCAACTGTTCGTTGAAGCATTGTGACCAAAACCTTGTTCACACCCTCAACCTGGCCATTTTCCTGGGGGTAATATGGCGTTGAGCTATCGTGGCATAAGCCCAATCTTGATGTCAACTTAACCATCATATAATCTCGGAAATGAGTACCATGGTCAGTAACAATGGCCTGAGGGACCCCGAAACGTGCAATGATATGGTTGAAGATGAATTGGGCAGCTGTCTTACCGTCGGCAACTAGTTTAGACATCGCTTCGGCCCACTTCGTAAAGTAGTCGACAGCGATGATTATATACGCATGCCCACCGGCCGAATGAGGGTTACACGTCATAAAATCTATGCCCCATTTTGCAAAAGGGTTGACGGTAATAACAGGATGCAAAGGGAAAGGCGGCGCGCGCATTTTGCGCTGAAAGACCTGGAACGCGTGACATTTACGGACTGCAACGATACAGTCTTTGAAGATTGACGGCCAGAAATAACCTGCTCGCAGAATTTTCTGGGCAGTAGCATATCTGGACATATGACCGCCACAGGCGCCACTGTGGCAGTCATTTAGGACCCTCTTAGCCTCTTCCAAGGTCAGGCACCGGCGGAGCACCGAATCTACTCCAACACGGTATAAAGTATCTCCTACAATGCGGTAGGGTTTAGACTGATGCCGAATCCGACGTCGGGAATCTTTAGTCAACTCAGACCGGAACGTCGAGGTCTGAAGATACACAATAATATCGCCGTACCATGGGTCACGAGTACTGATAAGGAAAAGAGTTTCGTCCGAGATATAATCCTCGAAATTAGATGGGGTGGAGTATGTCGGGAGCGAGAAAATAAGATCCGCAAAAACCAGTGATTTGGTCAACTTAGCAGTGGTGAACTCTAAGTCGAACTCCTGAAGGATGATGATCCATTTGGAGTATTTCCCCCCCAGTAATTGTTGAGAGAGAATGTATGTCATGGGGTTTCAATCCGAAACCACGGTTGTTGTATGCAACAGGATGTAGTGGCGGAAGCGCTGCACAGTGTGTACTGCGGCTAATGCCAACTTCTCGACGTGAGCGTAACGCGTTTCTGTGTCGAGAAGATTTCGTGACAGATAATAAACGACGTGTTCATTTCCATCATCATCATCCTACACCAGAACCATAGCTATGGTTCTAAACGCGGCGGCCAGATACAAAGTGAAATCACGGTGATAGTTAGGAGGACGAAGCAAAGGAGAATTAACGAGTAACGTCTTAAGCTTCTCAAAGGATTGTTGAGCAATTTCGTCCCAATGAAAGGGAACGTTCTGCTTTAAGAGACGCGTGAATCCTTTGGCCACCTCCGCGTAGTTCGGGATAAAGCGTCGAAGGAAGTTAGCTTTTCCCTGCAGACTCTGCAATTGATATAACGAGGAGGGTGATGGGAGATTGATGATAGCCTCGACCTTTAAGGGTTCAAGGCGAATTCCGTCTTTGGAGACTATGAATCCCAAAATATGGCCAGAATCCACGCAAAATACGCATTTATGAGGATTAAGCCTGATATTTTAGCGCCTACAGCGAAGGAAAATCTGGCGGAGGTGTTCAGGGTGGTCCTCTCGCCAAGCTGAATGAGCTGGCAAATCGTCCAGATAAGGCTGAACGATATGACGTATGTCGTGGAACGCATAAGACATAGCACGCTAGAAGGTAGCTCCAGCATTTTTCAAGCCGAACGGGAGCTTTTTATAAGCGAAAATACCCCACGGACAGATGGATGCAGTCTTGTGCTGATCCTCAGGTAGAATTTTTATCTGATTATACCCAGAGTAGCCGTCCATCAAGGAATAAATCTCGCTCCCAACACATTCGTCGATGATTTGATCTATAAAAGGAGTGGGATAGTTGTCTTTAGGACAGGCGTGATTAATATCACAGTAATCAACACAAACTCTGATAGTACCCTGCTTTTTATCGACAGGGACAATATTTGAGACCCACTCTGTGAGGGGAATAGGGTAAATGAAGCCCGCGTTCAGAAGTTTCTCAACTTCTGCTTTAATGGTAGCGGCTTTGCGAGGATGCATTGGGCGTAGACGTTGGCGAACGGGTTTCGCACCAGGATAGGTAGGAATCTCGTGCACTACGATACTGGGATCAATCCCAGGAATTTCCTCATAGGACCAAGCGAACACGTCTTGAATTCACTAAAAAGATCAGTATAAACTCGTATCTCATCAGGAGAACAAGTTACTCCCACGTGTATGTTCTCAACTATCCCCAGTTTGACGGAGATGTCGATCGGGATGGTTTGAGTGATGTTGCTCAGGTTTCCCTCCGAAAGAACCTCATGCATGAGTATGGGCGTTTGGAGAGGTGGAGTAGGAACCTGAGATGAAAAACGCTTTAGACAATCTGACATTGCCCCAAGCTAGGCATGAAAGAGGAACGATGATGTCCATCGCTCCAAGGCAGTTCCTTAAGAGACATTGTTTCAACAATGGCTTCATCAGAAGGGAAAGTCTCTTTTAGAGGATCACGCGAGTCGGCCTCGCCGAGCCAGGGGGATTGAGAATAGATGTCTAAGGCCATTCTCGAAGGAGCACGTTGAAGAGGGGGAGGATCAGATGCAGCGACGATTTCACAGTAGTTAATCTCTACTGGAGTTAAAGGCATCGATTCTCCAAAATAAGGCACCTGTTCAGGCGAAGGGATGATCCATGGGTCGTTAGACTTAGAGATCATATTAACTTGAACGGTGTTTGGTGGCGGTGCGAGAAAGATACCCATGAGGACAGGGTCTTTGAAGAGACCAGGCCCTACACTTTCAGGGGGATTAGGGATCTTATCCATGTAAGAAACGTTGTTCTCAGAAGAGGAGGTGAAGAAAGACAACTGATCCACAGTAACGATTTTGCCCTCGTGAGGGAACTTGAGAAGTCGAAAGAGGGTGGATGGCACGCATAGCATGGCGTGAGTCCAACTGAGGCCGAGAAGCAGATTGTAGTTAAGCTTGGCATCAACCACTTCTACTTCTACGTTGATTGTCTTGCCCTGTAACGTAATTGGCAGACTTTCGAGAACACCCAAGGGTTTCGATTCCCGACCATCGAATGCTTCCAAAGCATTAGGGGATGATGAAAGAGTTGGAGAGCCGATGGCTTTCCAACAGGCGGATGACATGACACAGGTGGAAGCACCGTCGTCCACAACGGCCCTGTGGATGTTAAGACCATTGATCCCAACTTGAATAACAAGAGCAATTTGATGTGGCAGTCGGGGGGTGAAATTTTCTAATTCAAAGGTGAGAAGACTTGAATCGGCGGGATCGATTCCACCGATTGCAGATAACAAAGCCTTCCGTTGTGATGGGAAACTTTGAAGAAATTCCAATGCAGACATGGCAGAAGGCGCCTGTGCCAAATCCTCAACAATACTGTAATGCTGAGCGGCACGGGCATTCATATTGTAGGAAGATCTTCTCAGAACACCTTTAGAAGGTGGCTTCACAACAGGTTCGGCAGTAGGCTTCTCAATTTCTAACGAACCAGAGATAGGTGGGGGAGGTGGACCATCCACCATTTCCTTTCCAGCTGCCTGACGCGATCCGGTATAATCCTTCGAACACGTAGCGACGGAGATAGGTGTAGCACCATTCATCATAAAGACCTGGGACCCAAATGGCGCAGATGGTGAGGGCTACTCAACCATCTGGGTCTGCTGAGACAGGAATGGTTCTTTGAGAACTGTCGAAGTTCCTTTAGGGCCTTTGAGGAGTTGAGTGATCTCAGATCGTCGTGGACAATATTTTGTATAGTGATCTCCTTCACAAATGAGGCAAGGATACTTCGGTTTACGTTGAGAACCGTCATCAGTACGAGGTTTTGAAGACTCTGGCTTTTGGGCATCAGATTTGGATTTTCCTTTTCCCTTCTTCTTCCCTTTGGAGGCTTTTTCCGTAGGATTAGCCTGAACGGCATTCACCTCCGCAGTTTTGCCAGAATCTGAAGGGGCGGGAGAAGTAGGATTGTTGGATGAGTTGGACTTCTGCTTCCCATTTGAAGATTTCTTAGAATTTTGAGACACAGAACCAATAACACCATCCACCACTGGGGTAGGTGGACCTTTAGAGGTTCCGGACCGTGGAGCATCTGGAAAAATATAATACAGCGTGTCAGACTGCGAATATACAAGATCCAGATACTGGGCACGCACTATGGCTTGTTCTTCCGTCACACATGCCCCCATAGCAATATCTTGGGCGATTTTGCTAACAAAGGACGTGGTGAACCAATGAGTTAGTAGCTGATCAGGTATATAAAACTTGATCAGTCTACGACGGCGTCGCCACTCATGAATGTGATCAGAAATGTGGGTGGCTTTATCCTGCTTCAACGAAGTCAGGAGATGCGTCCCGGCCTCATAACGGACCGGTAACTGGAAGTGAGTCAGAAAAGCCATGGCGCACGTATTGAAATCTTGAAAGATGCCACGTGGTAATTCAATATACCACTTAGCTGCAGCGCCAGTCAAAGTACGTTGGAAGAGGCGCAGACGAATTGAATCATCCACCCAACAATTGGACGAACACCAAAGATGATAAGTCATTACATGAGCTTGGGGATCCTCTCCAGCTTTCCCCTCAAACTTTGGGCAATCGTCGGGTACCTTGGTTGGAACTGGAGGCCAATAAGGATTTTGCAAAATCAGATCATTGGTTAATTTTGAAACATCCGGTAATTCCAAGGTAGCCAAGAACGGAAATTGCGGATTGAACGGCATACCCGGCCCTCGATAAGGACCGGTACCTATACTCCATGCTGGTTGAGAATATCCTTGCCCCCATGGGTTCTGTCCCGTAGGATTCTGACCGTAGGGGGTATAGGTCGTATAACCAGTCTGATTGGGTTGCTGGTAACCAGTGTACGGGGCTTGATAACCAGAGTATGAACTCTGATTATATCTCGGCCCTGCATAAGCAGCATGTGGATTCCGCTGTTGAGTATAGGTGTAGTCAGGTTGTTGAGGACTATAATTAGAACCTTGGGGCTGGTTATAATTCGATTGAGATTGACCATGAGAATAGTAACCGCCTTGAGGTCGAATGGGCTGCTGATAGGTGGGACCCTGCTGAGCCTGATAATTAGGATGCAACGATGGATTCGGTTGCGGCGTCAAATAAATCGGCTGTTGGGTAGGGTTGATGGAATGTGCAAGCTGGCCTGGTTGAGTAGGTTGACCTTGCTGAGCGGGTTGTGCCGGTTGTGCAGGCTGACCTGGCTGTAGAGGAACACCAGGTTGTGCCGAATGGGCCGGTTGTCCTGGTGGAGGAGTGGAGCCAGGTGGTGGCTGGTAACCGGTTTGACCTGCAGCAGGACCATAAGATGATCCTGGCTAGTGTGCAACGTTGGGATCAACAGGATACTGAGGTTGCATGGGTTGGGAAGGTTGGACTTGCCCCCGCGGACCATATACCGGCCCAGGTTGGTACCCCGGTTGAGGCTACGCAGGTTGACCGGAAGGGTTGTAATACTGTCCTTACGGACCGTATAATGGCCCTTGCTGGCTTGCAGGATAGCCTTGTACGGGTTGCCCCTACGGGTCATAAGGATATCCAGGCTGGCCCGAAGGTTGGCCTTGGAAAGGTTTCCCTTGCGGGTTATAAGGATAGCCAGGCTGGCCCGAAGGTTGGCCTTGGAAAGGTTGCCCTTGCAGGTTAGCCTGTCCAGCCTAGTTATAGGGTAAACCTTGAGCATGAAGGTGAGCCTCTGGAGCAGGTAAACGTAAAACATTCCCGTGCTCATCGTACTGATATGGAAAAGCGTACACGGGTGTACCATCCTGTGCATAATGTGAAAAGTGCGGACGGTTAGATTCTTGAGAGGTTTGTCCAACCTCGGGGTTCGGCTGTTGTAGGGACAACCGATACTCCTCGGGAGAGATGTTCTTCGGTATGGCAGACGCTATATAGATGTCTTCAGGAGACGGCCCAGCCCTTGCAGACTGTGCCGTGACAGCGGGTGCGGATGAGGCCACACAGACAGTGGGCCTGACAGGTACAGAAGTGACCTGAGGGGATGATGTGACGGATGTCTGAGGAGACATCCCCAATGAAGGAACAACTGGCCTCATATAAGGGGTTGATACCCCCATAGAGGCAGCGGCGGCAATAATCTGACCCAAATATCTATACCCTCTTGGTAGTGAAGGACCGGGTGACGACATAACAGATGGTTCAGGGTTGTCTTCCGGGAATAACCTTCGCGGGAAGAGCTGGTAGTCTTCACCAGACATTGGGATTTCCTCACTGGATTCACTCATGTTTGAGCCTGCCGCTAGATCTTGTATTAAACGGCGAGGACTAGGAGGAAAAATAGCAGCTATAAAAGGCGAACCCGATGTAAGAGAAGGGAAATGCTCCCCTACTCTCAATCCAGACCAAGGGTCGGAAAAGGGCTAATTGAACTCAACTGGTCCTCCAAAGGGCTGTTCAGCAAGAATCGGTTCCCCATCGGGAAACTCATAAACAATGGGCTGCTGAGGTTCAGCAGAGGATTCAGAAACCTCTGATGAATCGTCCGTATATGGACTACCAATAGACGAAACTGAGGGTTCCGCCACTGTGGTAGTAATGACAAGAGAAAATATCAAACACACACACGGGTTGAAAAAGAGTCAATACACACAATCAAACGGCCAACAAGCAAAATCTAACAGGGAGTGTGATCGTGGGTGATTTATTTTTTACCACATTGAAACTTAGAAACTTCACCGTTTCATGTTTTAAGAGTCGAGAAACGGTTGAAAGGTGACTCTATCTCTTTCAGTTTTGAAGCAAGCGTGAAAGGACAAACGCTTGGTGATCCTTTCAAATTTAAAGAGTCAGAAAAGATCAAATGACTACTCAGGTAAACTAGGCAAAGGGTGTACCAAATAACCTTGAACTGCAATATACACCTTGGTTTCAAAATGAAAGAGAAATCAACCAAGGACTTAACATATGTGCAGGCAATCTCCCCGAATGCTATGTCCGGTGTATCATGGGTATAGGGTGGCAAACTTGGCTTCCTATGAATAAAGGATTTAAACCAAGTGGGGTCTCCCTTTATATACGCGACGGTACGGGGAGCACAAGTCCGTACTAGCGTTGTCTAAAGCCAAGAGGCGAACGATAGCTACTAGGTTTAAAGATGCCGGAACACGTCTCTATCCTAGACCTCTAAATGTTGTGTTAATGTTTCAATGCTGCCTTAATGTAAATTGAGTAAATTTTAATGTTTATCTTCAATTACGTTTCAGTTTTCAGGCACTAGCGAGTGTTATATCTCAAAATCTCCTAAATGCAAACTATATGCCACAGTACATCATTTCATTCGATGAAAGCTAATTACGAGAGAGTTAAGAGATTTTCATACAACAATAAAATGATCAGACAACAACCAACAATGCCTCTAATGCAGCTAATGGAAACTAAAAACTTTTCTTTCAAAGTTACTAATCACTAATAACACCGAAAAGAATTTAATTTGCACTAATCAATCAAAAGCAAAAGAGATTTTTTGTATTTTCAATGTTTAATAGCCAAGTGCACTAAACAAAATGAAAACTAATGAACAAAGCAACTTGAGAAATGACGATAAGAGAGCAAAACAAAAAAATTTCACTCAATGCAAACACACAATCAGATCTCCAAATTGACAAAAAGTCCTTCAAAACCAAGAGAATCCAAAAGACTCAAATGAACCATGTAATCTAGGTCCAAAGTGAGACAAAGCGAAATTCGAATGAAGAAGAAGCCAATTACTCAAATAATGCAATAAAATGATGAACAACCACCAAATGAATGTAGAGAAGTAATCACAAGGTTGACTGAAAAAATAGAAACCGAAAACTCCTAAGGGAGGCTCAACACACAAGAGCACCTAGATGCCCTAGGGCTAGAATGTGAAATCGATGGAAACGGGCAAACAACCAAAGGATGAAGGTCACAGTCAGTCAAACAAGGATCCAAAACACTCAAGACTTCGAAAAAACAAGACCAAACATACAGATCAGGCTCAGGAAGCTCAGAACTGAGCAAACCCTAGTACCTCATAGGATTGGCGCGACTGTGAAGCTAAAACTAGCGCCAGAATGGAATTGGCGCGGGTGATACACAAGCAACCTGCGCCAATGGGCGCGACTGTCAAGCTGAAAAGCATGCCAGTCGAATTTCTCAGCCAAAAATAAAAAAATGCAATCCAACAAGCAGACCAGTGATGATTAAGCTATCCAAAAACCAAATTCACAGAAAGAACAAGCCCAAAAGAGCTGATCAAGCAAGGAGAATCAAGAAACGACCGAAAAGACAAGACAATGCTCCAATTGTTCAGTTTACAAACTAAACCGGAGATTGACTGAAGCAGCTTTGATCTACTTTGCAATTGTGGAGCAAAAGTGTTTCGAAGGCTATCTGGCTAACTTCAAGCTCCGTCTATAGCTCATAAAACAAACAACAACAAGCTAGACGTTCCCCAGTGGAGTCACCAATTTGTTGTGGAGGTAAATCCCCTCGGCGGACAGAGGCGATCCCTACTAGCCCAGACCGGGTCTAGCAACAATCGTCACACGCTATAGTGTAGGTTCCTAATTGCAAATAAACCAACTAGAAATGAAGGCCTACCTGGAATCCAACGTTGTCACTTGTAGGAGAGGTAGCACTCCCGTTCCTTAGCTCTAGCAGATCACGATCCTCACGATCTCCGTGATTGGACACCTACACACGCAAGAAAAAAAACAAATGCAAGCATAAAATCCAGTACATGCAACTATATGTCAGTCAGAAAGGACATAACTCATCATCATAATCAACAATGGAGTGGAACCATAACCAATAGTCGTTTATTATTAATCAATCAAAGGAAAATTACAACCAAGTTTTGACGTTGAATTCTCCTTCGGAGAGTCGTCAGCAGAACACGTCTCGAAAAGCCTGTCAAGGATGGGACAAACCTCTCTCTTCGGATCTTGACAATAGTCTCCTTGCTTGGATTTGGCCTTAAGGGAGTAATCAAGGCTCTTGCAGCATAAGGCTCTTGGAAATTTGGGAACTTGAAGACTAGCTTGCAATGGAGATGGGCAAGCTTTTATAGATGGAGGTGTTTGGTCTCAATCTAGTCTCCTAAATTGAGTTCATTTAATTGTCAACCAGGGTTGGTAAACTGTTGAAGTGAAGTGTACTATATGTACCTAGGTATTTGTTTCCTAATGCGTTGTTTTTAGTGTTTTATGATGTTTTTGGTCTTTTGTGATGATTTATGATGTTTTTGGTCTTTTGGTAGTTTTATGTTCACAAGGACAATGACTAGAAAGCTAGTGAAAAGAAGCTACTGGTTAAAAACAGAGTGAAGCCTAATTGGTTGATGACAAATGACAAATGCAACTGCAAACACTGAAGCAGAATCAAATCTAAACTATGACTAAGCAGAAATAAAGCTTGATAATGACTTTTAAACAAATGATTCAAAACATAAACTCAACTTGTCCAATTCTTTCATCAAAGGTATTTTGAAAGAGAGCTTAAGAAATGGTCAGCTAAGTATACAAATTCTCCTAATCTGAACAATTAAACAATCAGCTTATAATGATGCAACATTTTATCCATGGTTAAAGATTGGTTGAAGTATATTTGGAGGAAAACATTGATACCATCATAAGATCTCTACTCTAAGACTAGTTCCTAACTCTATTCTGCAACTTAGTTAAATATCACTAAACCTTACTCAAGAGTTATAGATTCCTTTTCAAAGTAGTCTTTTGAGGAAAGGCTCTATTTATGAAGTAGTAAAGAAGTTGCAAGAGTACCTCAGGCCTTGAAATGATACTGTCTTCTGTTCATATGGTTATGAATCAATTATAAATTTAGAAAAAGAAGAGATTTTGTAAATAATGAAGGCCGTATTGTTAAGTTTAACAACTAATGTAATCTAATATGCAGTGGATGACAACTAAATGTGGAGTGAAAATGCAATGAGTTAAGCTAAAACTGAACTTAAGATGTCACTAGTCTAAAACAGTGCTGAACTAGTAAGCCATTATCAAACTTAAAACAAATAACAGAGCATGAGTTAAATGCAATTAGACTCCGGAGTATCCTAACTAAGTTATCATGCATTAATCTATGGGATTATACAGTCTGTTTGTCCATCATGATTGGTATTTTGGAAGAGCTTCTTAGAACAATCCTGACTGTACAATTCAGTGCAAATGCAAACATAAAGACTGAAAGCAATTTAAAAACTAAGATGTCATAGCTGTCTCCTACCGATCATTATGATATTTTGGAAGAGCGTTTTAAGAGCAAGGTCAGCTATGTTACTTAGTGAAAACAAAGAAATGAAACATTCATTATCACAATCATGCCTTATACATCATAAGGATTTTTTGGAAGAGTTTCTTCTTTTGGAAGAGTGTTTAGAACAAGTGTAACTGTGATAGTGAACAAAAGAAATTACAATTAAATCCTACAACACTATAGCCATTTCCCATTCATTATCATAATCTTTTGGAAGAGCTTCTTCTTTTGGAAGAGTTTTTAGAACGAGTATAGCTATAGTGGCTAATGAAAACAACTACGAATTCAAACTTCAAAAACGTAAAGGCAACTAAGATACTTATCTAAATTACGCAAGTAAAGCCATGCAGGAGGCAGGGGCCCTCTACCACCAGACGGAATCTAACTCCAAATCAAATCAACGCTTTCAAAACAATACTGTCTTCTTCATTAAAGGAGAAATAACTTGAACAGAGCAATCTGCATCTTCAGAAATGTAGCACAAAATCTAAGCAAAATCTAGAGCAAAATCTAGCCTATCTCTCGGTTTCCCAAGTGTTTTTATAACAAATTTACATAACAAGACTTGCAACAATTCTAGGATCATTGTCTTTCCTTATCGAAATCACATTAGGACTCTTGAAGTGGCTACGTAAAAAGGAAAAGGACATCTGGACTAAGACAGTCCTATTAGAAGTCTGCCTTCTTAAATGTGTTCCCACGTACCAAAACCATATCCAGAATTCGTTTCTTCCTTCATGGTGAGCAACGAACAATGTAGACATGACGTGGAATATACCCATATGTGGTTTTTCTTGAGAGGCCACCTGGAACATGCCTGAACTTGAAGACAGCTGCAGAATTTCCGGTTAGCTACGGAATGTCTGCATTCTGCAGCTAGTTCCGGTCAAAATGCATTACAATGACAAAAATCACAAAACTTAGCAAGTCAATCATGTTAATCATTCTAAAAGTAATTTTAACTAAATTCATTGATCAATTGGGTCTAGGATAACAATGGAAAAAGGAAAATGAGGTAAAGTAAGATGAAAGAAAGCACAATCTTGAGGCTCAACATACTCCCACTGCTGACTTCTTGCATGTCCTCATGCAATTTATCCTATAAACTCAGAGGCTTCTGCAAGAACATCTAATCCTCTCCTTCTCCTTTTCCTGGAAGCTAGAGATCTTCTGGGTTTTCTGATGACAAGTTTGAACCTTAAGTTGATAAGTGCCCTGATTAGCTTCTTGTTCCTCTTTTTCAACTTTTCATTAGCCTTTTCCACTTTGTCTATATGTAGAGATAAGGTTGAGTTCATATCGGTTTTGAGTTTGACTTGTTCCTTCAGAATGTCATTCTCATTTTTGATGTGTCTATTAAGTATTTCCAGCTCATACCTATCCCTCCTTAACACATCTATTTCGGACAGTGGAGGAATAGGGGTCCTCTCTCTACTCTCTGAAGCTTTCCTTTCCAAAGTTTCAACATAGTCATAGACTTCTTGCTGAGCAGGGTCAATTTCAGGGGTTCCTTCATTAAAGTCCTCTTCAACATCTTCTTCAATGGATGTTTCCTCATCTTCTATATTTATCACCCCTGTTTGTTTGATTTGAGTTTTCCTTAATTTCCCCTTTATTCTATGGCTTCTTCTTGGCTGGGAAGATCCCTCTCCTTTCTCTGTGGCAGATTTCCTGATTACCTTCTCTTTCTTAAGTTGTCTCTTGATTTGAGTCAACTTCTCTAAGATGATTTCCTCACTACTTTCCTGGATTGTTTTGTCAATTTCAATTTTTGAAGCTCTCCATTTTCTGCTTCTCCTTGTAGGCTGTTGTTCAGGTGAGGGTTCTTTTGGCTCTTCAAAATGATTTCTTATCAAGAAATTATCCCAAGTATCATTTTTTTTGGCTAAATGGTGTTCAATTAAAATCTTAACCAAGCCATGATGGTATAGAGTTGTCTCTAAAAATTGGACCCTTCTTTGAACACAAGAAGCCATCTTTTTCAAACTTTGAAGCAAGAAATAGGGTAGGTTTAACTCTTCCTCCAGAAAATGCATTATCAGTCTAATGTGGTAAACATAAAATGTGCCATATCTACCCTCACATGTAATAAATTTTTGAAGAATAAGCAATATATTTCTCCACTTATTTTTCAATGCAGAACTTGGAATTCCCTTCTTAAACACAGTGATATCTATACCTGGTGATTTTAGAATTTGCTTCCAGGATTCATGATGGAATTATCTGTTTTTGAACCATCTCTCTCCATTTCTAAGCAATCCTGTAGCTTCTGCAATGAAAACCTCATTGACAGTGAATTTAACATCTCCCACTTCAACTTTAGCTCCTTGAAATGATCTTGCAAATGTTTTAGTGACTTCTTTGTGGAAGCCATTAAATTTCTCCAGAAATTGTAGCCATCCTACCTGTTGCAACATTTCTTTACATTGGGGGTAGCCTTCCAGGTATTTTGTACCCACTGGTTCAGTTCTTACAATGAAACCCATAATTCTTTCTTCAATCTTCAGATTAATACTTCTTTCTGCCCACGGGAACAATAACTTCTACCTTCGAATTGATATACCTCTAGTTCTTGGTGACAATGGCTTCAAACTTCAGACTGATATGCCTCTGTTTGACAGTGACAACGGCTTCAAACTTTGGACTGATATGTCTCTGGTTGACAGTGAAACTTCGAACTGATATGCCTCTGGTTGACAGTGACAATGGCTTCAAATTCTACACTGATATATCTTTGTCTCTCCGTGATAAATGGCTTCAAATTCCGGACTGCTATACCTCTGTCTCTCAGTGAAAAATGGCCTCAAATTCCACACTTCTATACCTCTGTCTCTCAGTGACAAATGGCTTCAAATTCCACACTGCTATACCTCTGCGTTTACAGTGACAATGCTCAATCTTTGTTCACGGTGATAGTGCTTTGATATTCAACTGATATACCCTTTGCTCTGCTCACGGTGATAAGGATATCTCTGTTTTGCGGAATGAAGGGTCGGCTATAGAATGGAGTGATGGAAGTAGTTACGGAAAGAGGTAATGGAGTGAAGTGGAGAAAATGAATTAATGAGTGAAAAGACGGCGGATATTTTTACAACGGAAAATAAAATCATCATTGAATGACTTGGTTGGGTGACGTGAGGAATTCAAACACTTCAGCCTTTTAACCGCTTAAATGGTGTCGGGTATAGAATTTGAAATGAGAGATTTTAATCCAAAGTTTGTGGAGGGTATATTGGACATGATCAATAAAAATAATCAAAACAACTTTTTCGAATGATTCATAACTAAAACTATGCTAAACTTTATGAAATGCCATTATAATCTAAACTTGTTACCTCTGCTTTTCATTTGCTTTTTGTGGTCTTTGTCTTCTTTGTTCTACTTTGGAAGAGTCTTCATAATCCTTCTTGATGCTTCTTATTCATGGATATACTGGATCATCTTGTTGCAATTCAAATGTCTGCTGATTAGTGCCTTCAGGATTTGTAGCTGCGGAATGACTGTCTGGCTGCGGAAAGTCTGATCAGCTGCAGAATGTCTGTTAAGCTGCAGAATGTACCTGTAGAGCATTTTAATCATGGAATGGAGTGGTTTGGGATAGAAATGAAATTTTATATGGCATGAATGAAGATGGATGATGAGTTATGATATGTATAAAGTGGATGATGAAATGGAATGGATTCAGTTTATGAAATGGAGTGGAAGAACATAAGAGCTACCCTGCAATCCATGACATTTGTTATTCATTTGCATCAAGACATTAAACTTTAAATTTTGACATGGAAATGAGATGGATGGAGTATGGAATAAGATGAATGAAATATGGAATGAAGTAGAGTATGAATGAATGAATGAAATGGAGTATGGATGGATGGAATGAAATGAAATGAGATGGATCATAAGTACAATGAATCTGAACTTGTGATTTTGTAACAACTGCTTGCAAAAACAAAATGGAAAAGTTAGAGTGTCAGAGAGACTCTGATTTTCACCCTATCTTTTCTGTATAAACATGCCAATCAGTGATTGGTTTTCATGTTTATACCTTCTTCTTTTTTTCCTTTTTTTTTTTTTTTAAGCTTTTTTTTTTCAAAAAGAAATGCTTCAAAAAATTTAATCAAGTTGACGAAGAAGAAAAATTCTTCTTCATTAACTTCACATCACTGCTTTCTTGGAACTTCTTGACAAATTCTTCTCTTGAGAGTGGTTTGTGATATAGCTTCAATCTATGACCATTTACAAGAAAGTGACCTCTTCTTCATCTATAGTTCTAATTTTTACTGCTCCATTGTCAAAAATTTCAACAATTTCATATGGCCCAAGCCAATGTGTTTGAAATTTACCTTGAAAATCCTTGAATTTTGAATCAAACAAGAGAGCCCAGTCACCTTCTTTGAATTTCTTCTCTTTGATGTACTTGTCATGCCATCTAATCCTTTGCTGTTGGACTAGAATTGTTTTCTGAACTGCATCTTGTCTGATCTCATCCAATTCATTAATCTGCTCCAGTCTATGCTTTTGTGCCTCCGTTAAATCAAGTCCTAGCTGAACTGCCATTTTGAAAGTTTGAATCTGGAACTCTATGGGAAACAAAACTTGCTTTCCATAAACAAGTTCATAAGGAATATGGCCTGTTGTGTTTCTCCATGTAGTTCTATAGGCCCACAAGGCTTCAGGAAGCCTATCTACCCAATCTCTTCTATGTAAATGAACAGTCTTTGTTAGGATTCCTTCAATGACCTTATTAGTAGATTTCACTTGACCATTTGCTTGTGGATGATAAGGAGTAGATTTTCTATGTCTGATTCTGTACCTCTCCATCATTTGCTCCACTAGCCTTGATGTAAATTAAGCTCCTTGATCTGTAACAATTTCCCTTGGGACACCAAAACGAGTAAAAATATCCTAAAAAATAAAAGTAACTACAGATGCTTCATTAGCAACAAGTAATGGCTTGGCTTCTACCCATTTAGTAGCATAATCAGTGCAAACTAATATATATCTCTTCTGTCTTGATGGAGGACTAATAGGTCCTACAAAATCCAAAGCCCATTTTTCAAAAGGTTCAATATGTACCTGAGGTTGTAATGGCATCTCACCTGAAGGAGAAGGTTTCCCTACCCTTTGGCAACTGTCACACCTTTTGACATACTCTTTAGCATCTTTAAACAAGGATGGCCAATAATATCCTAAATTAAGGATCTTATAGGTTGTCTTCTTATCTGCAAAATGTCCGCCACAAGGTTCATCACGACATGCCTTGAGAATCTCAGGCATCTCATCTTCACGAACACACCTTCTAATGATCAAATCTGGACCTGTCTTGTACAACTCATTAGCAACCCATGAATATTTTGCACTATCACAAATGATTTTTCTTTTATCCCTTGCATTCATTATTGAAGGAAATTTTCCTGAAACTAAATAATTAGCAATATCAGCAAAACATGGAGTTTGAGTAGAGATTGTAAAAAGATATTCATCAGGAAATTGATCTTCAACTGGAGTGTCATCTTTGATATTTTGGAGTCTAGATAGGAAATCAGCTACTGTGTTTTGTTTTCCAGGCCTATCTAGAATGGTAATGTTGAATTCTTGTAAGAGCAATAACCATCTTATAACTCTGCCATTAGTGATTGATTTGTTCATTAAATATCTAATTGCAGAATGATCAGTGTGAACAAAAGTTTCATAGCCTGTTATATAGTGTCTAAATTTGTTTATGGCATGAACAACGGCTAAAAACTCTTTTTCAGTTACAGTATAGTTTAACTCTGCAGGAGTCAAATTTTTACTGATATAATAGATGGCATAGGGAATTAAATCTTTTTGTCCCAATACTACTCCTAGAGCTGTATCGGAAGCATCTGTCGAGATATGAAAAGGTAACTTCCAGTTAGGTCCCCTTAATATAGGTGCTTCAGAAATTTTGGTTTTCAGGGTTTCAAAAGCTAACTGGCAATCAGAAGTCCACTTGAATTCACAATCTTTGGTAAGTAATTTGAAGAGTGGAGATGCTATCTTGGTGAAGTTTTCTATAAATCTCCGATAATACCCTATAAATCCTAGAAAACTTCTAACATCTCTTTGACAACTTGGAATAGATAGGTTAGAGATGACTTCAACTTTTGACTCATCAACTCTAATCCCATCCCCTGAAATGTGATGCCCTAAAACAATACCTTCAGTAAACATCATAAAACATTTTTCATGACTAAGTGAAACGTTTTCTTCTTGACATCTTTTTAAGACTTTTTCCAAGTTTTCTAAAGCCTCTTCAAAAGTGTTTCCATAAACTGTGAAATCATCCATGTACACCTCTACACAATCATGTATTAGATCCGAAAAAATTCCTAATACTTCCCTTTGGAATGTTGCAGGTGCATTGCATAATCCAAATGGCAATACTCGGTAAGCATAGGTACCCCAAGGACAGGTGAATGTGGTTTTGTCTTGGTCTTCAAGTGCTACTTGGATTTGATTGTAACCACTAAACCCATCTAGGAATGAGAAGTACTTTTTTCCAGCTAATGTATCTAATACTTGATCTATGAAAGGTAAGGGAAAATGGTCTTTAAGAGTAGATTTATTTAGTTCTTGGTAGTCAACACACACCCTCCATTTTCCATTTTTCTTTGGCACAATTACCAAAGGAGAAACCCACTGACTATCTGAAATAGGATAGATGAAATTAACATTTAACAATTTTTGCAATTCTTCTTTAACAATTTCCCTAAGATTTGGATTCATCCGTCTTTGAGGTTGTCTGATTGGTTTGCAATTCTCCTCTATATAGATGTGATGAGTACAAGTCTTGGGGCTTATCCCTTTCATGTCAGTGTATTCCCATGCATATGCAGAAGAATGTCTCTGTAATACTTTGACTAACTCTTCTTGTTGAGATTTTTCTAGGTTCTTTTTTATGTTCAAAGTTTTTCCTGGAAAAATTTCACTTGTAGAGCTACCAAATTTGTCCATAGAAAGAAGAGACATCTGCCTAGATGACAAAAACTCCATATTGGATCCCTCTTGAAATGATTCATGTTGTTTTCTGAAGAGGATTCAAAGTTTTCTAGAGTATTCAGAATTTGATTATCTTCACTAATTTCTGAAATTGTGAAGAGAGGTTGTAAATCTTCTTCATCCTCTATCCATCGAGTGTCATCTAGATCTATAATTGTCCTAGCTGGAGGATATAGAGTGAATTTCTTAGTTGAACTACCATCAGAGATATACATATCACCGGATCTACAACTTATAAAAGCATCAGCTGTAGCCAACCAAGGTCTTCCTAATATAACAGGATGTCCTCCTAGATTATTCTTAGGAGTTAGGATCATGAAATCCACATGGTACTCCCAAGAATCAAGGGACACTGGAATGTCTTCTATTACCCCATCTGGTTTGATCACAGATCTATCTGCTAATTGTAATAGTGTGGGTGTAAAGAGAAGATTATGAAGTTTCAGTTTATCTATGATTTGTCTACTCATGATATTGATTGCTGCTCCTAAATCAATGAGTGTGTTTTGAATTTCAATTCCATTGATGTGAATTTTGACAACTTGATTTCCTGGGTCAAGATACTTTGGAATAGCAATCTTGCCCATCATAATGTCTGCTATTTTTCCTGCCAGTTGAATTTTCTTTGTTTCTCTTATTCTTTTTCTTGTTTTCTTCATGCTTAACTCCTTTATTGTTTTGGCTAAAATTGGAATTTCCTTGATGGCTTGTAATAATGGGATTTTAATGCAAACATTTTTTAGCTCATCTAGGAAATCATAATTAGGCACCATGATTTGTTTTTCTACACCTCTATCAATTTGTAATATTTCCGGAAAGGGAGGTATAGAAGTAGATGTGGATGGTTGCTCTAATACAGGAGTTGAATTTATTGGATCTTTTTGCTTTAATTTTTCAATGTTTAGGTCTTGAAAGGATGTGTCTTCCTCAAGACTGTTATTCACCCGTAGAGAGTCTTCCTCAGAGTTATCTTGTTCTTGTATGATCACAGAAGGTTTCCTCTTTTCAAGTATTCTTCCAGACCTCAGTTGAACATCACTAAGGTCTAAAGGAGTAATTAAATAAGTTGGAAATTGTTGACCTTCTATCATGTATGTGTTCTGAGGGTTGTTCTTATTGGGGTTTGGTATGGGTTGAGCAGGCAATTGATTTGATTTTTGAGGGAATGGTAATGGGAGTGGTTGATTTTGATGTGGTAGGTTCTGAAGATGTTGTTGAGGATTTTGTTGAAATTTTTTTTGAAGATTTTGAGGAAAATTTTGTTGATGATTTTGAGGATAAAAATGTGGGTATGGTGGATAGGATGGTGGATACTGATAATGTGGGAAGTATCTTCCATAGGGACTTTGTGATCCTTGTGCCCAAGCTGGAGATTTATTTTTAAATTGAGGCCAAGGTTGCTGTCAAGAATTCCAAGGTGGAGGTTGATTATACATTTGATCATGGAATCCTTGTATTTGAGGTCCCTGCCAAGGCCTTCTAGATAACAAATTAAGAGATTTTGTGGAATCTGTAGGAGTTTCTTCCTGAAAGACAGCTTTGAGACCAGGAAGAGAAGGACAATTCTTGGTCTCATGTTTTTCAGAACAAATGACACAGGTCTCTACAAATTTTATATCCAAAGGACACTCTCTCAAGGCATGTTTCTTTCTACATTTGGGACAAAATATTTCCAAGGCATCAGATTCAGCTTTTTACTTGTTTTGTATCTTAAGGGTGTCTATTTGTTCACTAAGACTCCCTAAGAAGTCAGATTTAAAATCATCAAGCATATTTCCTATTTTTGATCTACTTACTGTCCCAGAAGCAGACTTACTTGCCCTTGCAAGAGCAGGATCCCTTGGACCTTTGACAGTTTTAGATTTCCCTCTTGAAAGGTTGATACATAACTCAGATATTTCAGGTAATGTGAGCTGTGATATATCCCCTTTTCCCATCATGTTAAGGATATCCAACCATTCATCCATAATTGTTTTCAACAAAAGAGCTTTTAAGGTGTCTTGATCTAGGTTTTCCATTTTTGCTCTCTTGATGTTGTAATGAAATCTTCCCAACAAATCTTCCAAGTTTTCATCTTCTTTTTGCAACATCTTGAACACTTCTTCCTTATGATTAACCGGCATACAATAATCCAGATACCTTTCTAGAAATGCTTGTTTCATGTCTTCCCATGTTCTAATAGAACTGTTGATCAGACTCATAAACCACTTCAATGCTGCTCCTTTCAAGGTTGAAGGGAATAATTTCAGTTTTTGAGCATCTTGTAAGTAGTCATAAGTTCTACACAAAACTTCGAATTCAAATAAGAAAGTTTCAGGATCTTCAGTTTTAAGTCCATAGAAGTTTGGAAGTACAGAGGGTGAAATTTTTTTCATGGTTGTATTGGTTTCTTCATCAATTATAGGGAACCCAAAAGAGCTTCCTATTTCTCTTCTACCTCTTCCTCCATCTGCACCTCTACCTCCTTCTCCTCTACCTCTACCTCTACCCCCTCCAAATAATGTGTGTTCTCCATTAAAAACTCCTCCTCCTCCTTCTTCTGCCATGATTGGTTCTTCTGTGATGGTAGGAAAGTTTGTGTCCCTAACAGAAGTCCTTGAATTTTCTTCTAAGACAGATTCGGTGGATGAAGTGGAAGGTTTTTCTAATGGAATATCTGATCTTAGGTCTTCTAGAAGTCCAGGATCAGTAAAGGATGGATTGTGGGTCTGAGTTGAAGGTATACTAGCTCTGGGTCTAGGTGAAACAAGTGGTGTTCTAGAAATCAAATTTCTGCTTCTGCTGCTTATAAATCTCCCCCTTGAATCTCTCTCTCTACGCATAAAATTGTTTTTGGATGCTAAGAAACAAAGGTTACCTAGTTTTCACTTCCCCGGCAACGGCGCCAAAATGTTTGGTCTCAATCTAGTCTCCTAAATTGAGTTCATTTAATTGTCAACCAGGGTTGGTAAACTGCTGAAGTGAAGTGTACTGTATGTACCTAGGTATTTGTTTCCTAATGCGTTGTGTTTAGTGTTTTATGATGTTTTTGGTCTTTTGTGATGATTTATGATGTTTTTGGTCTTTTGGTAGTTTTATGTTCACAAGGAAAAATGACTAGAAAGCTAGTGGAAAGAAGCTAATGATTAAAACAGAGTGAAACCTGATTGGTTGATGACAAGTGGTGAATGCAAAGGCAACTACTGAAACAAAATCAAATCCAAACTATTACTAAACAGAAACAAAGCTTGATAATGAATTTTAAGCAAATGATTCAAAACATAAACTCAACTTGTCAAATTCTTTCATCAAAGGTATTTTGAGAGAGAGCTTGAGACATGGTCAGCTAAGCATGCAAATCCTCCTATCTAAACAGTTAAACAAATAAATTATAATGATGCAACATTTTATCCATGATTAGAGATTTGTTGAAGCATATTTGGAGTAAAACATTGATACCATCATAAGATCTCTACTTTAAGACTAGTTCCTAACTCTATTCTGCAACTTAGTCTTATACCACTACACTTCACTCAAAGGTTATAGATTTTTAGAATAGTCTTTTGAGGAAATGTTTGTTTGTGAGATGATAAGGAAGTTGCAAAAGTACTTCAGGCCTTGAAATGATACTGTCTTCTGTTCATATGGTTATGAATCAATTATAGATTTGGAACAAGAAGAGGTTTGTAAATAATGAAGGTTGTTTTGTTAAGTTTAACAACTGAAGTAATCTGATATGCAGTGGATGACAACTAAATGTGGAGTGCAAATGAAATGAGTTAAGCTAAAACTGAACTTAAGATGTCACTAGTCTAAAACAGTGCTGAACTAACAAGTCATTATCAAACTCAAAACAAAATAACAGAGCATGAGTTAAGTGCAATTAGACTCCGGAGTATCCTAACTAAGCTATCATGCATTATTCTATGGAATTATACAGTCTGTTTTGTCCATCATGATTGGTATTTTGGAAGAGTTTCTTAGAACAATCCTAACTGTACAATTCAGTGCAAATGCAAACATAAAGATTGAAAGCAATTAAAAACTAAGATATCATAGCTATCTCCTACCCATCATTATGATATTTTGGAAAAGCGTTTTAAGAGCAAGAACAACTATGGTACTTAGTGCAAACGCACAACTGAAACATTCATTATCACGGTCATGCCTTGGACATCATAAGGATTTTTTGGAAGAGTTTCTTATTTTGGAAGAGTGTTTAGAACAAGTGTGACTGTGATAGTGAACAAAAGAAATTACAATTAAATCCTACAACACTATAGCCATTTCCCATTCATTATCATGATCTTTTGGAAGAGCTTCTTCTTTTGGAAGAGTTTTTAGAACGAGTATAACTATAGTGGCTAATGAAAACAACTACGAATTCAAACTTCAAAAACGTAAAGGAAACTAAGATACTTATCTAAATTACGCAAGTAAAACCGTGCAGGAGGCAGGGGCCCTCTACCACCAGACGGAATCTAACTCCAAATCAAATCAACGCTTTCAAAGCAATACTATCTTCTTCATTAAAGGAAAAATAACTTGAACAGAGTAGTCTGGATCTTCAGAAATATAGCATGAAATCTAAGCAAAATCCAGAGCAAAATCTAGCCTATCTCTCGGTTTCCCAAGTGTTTTTATAACAAATTTACATAACAAGACTTGCAACAATTCGAGGATCATTGTCTTTCCTTATCGAAATCATACTAGGACTCTTAAAGTGGCAGCGTAAAAAGGAAAAGGACATCTGAACTAAGACAGTCCTATTAGAAATCTGCTTCCTTAAATGAGTTCCCACGTATCAAAACCATATCCAGAATTCGGTTTTTCCTTCACGGTGAGAAACGAACAGTGTAGACATGACGTGGAATATACCCATATGTGGTTTTTCTTGAGAGGCCACCTGGAACATGCCTAAACATGAAGACAGCTGCAGAATTGCCAGTTAGCTATGGAATGTCTGCATTCTGCAGCTAGTTCTGGTCAAAATGCATTACAATGACAAAAATCACAAAACTTAGCAAGTTAGTCATGTAAATCATTCTAAAAGTAATTTTAACTAAATTCATTGATCAATTGGGTCTGGGATAGCAATGGACAAAGGAAAATGAGGTAAAGTAAGATGAAAGAAAGCACAATTTTGAGGCTCAACATACCCCCACTGTTGTCTTCTTGCATGTCCTCATGCAAATTATCCTATAAACTCAAAGGCTTCTGCAAGAACATCTAATCCTCTCATTCTCCTTTGCCTGGAAGCTAAAGATCTTCTGGGTTTTCTGATGACAAGTTTGAACCTTAAGTTGGTAAGTGCCCTGATTAGCTTCTTGTTCCTCTTTTTCAACTTTTCATTAGCCTTTTCCACTTTTTCCAAATATAGAAATAAGGTTGAGTTCATATCGGTTTTGAGTTTGACTTGTTCCTTCAGAATATCATTCTCATTTTTTATGTGTCTATTAAGTATTTCCAGCTCATACCTATCCCTTCTTAACACATCTATTTCGGACAGTGGAGGACTAGTGGTTCTCTCTCTACTCTCTGAAGCTTTCCTTTCCAAAGTTTCAACATAGTCATAAACTTCTTGTTGAGCAGGGTCAATCTCAGGGGTTCCTTCATTAAAATCCTCTTCAACATCTTCTTCAATAGATGTTTCCTCATCTTCTATATTTATCACCCCTGTTTGTTTGATCTGAGTTTTCCTTAGTTTCCCCCTGAGTCTATGGCTTCTTCTTGGCTGGGAAGATCCCTCTCCTTTTTCTATGGCAGATTTTCTGATTACCTTCTCTTTCTTAAGTTGTCTCTTAATTTGAGTCAACTTCTCTGAAATTATTTCCTCACTACTTTCCTGGACTGTTTTGTCAATTTCAATTTTAGAAGCTCTCCATTTTCTGCTTCTCCTTGTAGGCTGTTGTTCAGGTGAGGGCTCTTTTGGCTCTTCAAAATGATTTCTTATCAAGAAATTTTCCCAAGTATCATTTGTTTTGGCTAAATGGTGTTCAATTAAAATCTTAACCAAGCCATGATGGTATAGAGTTGTCTCTAAAAATTGAATCCTTCTTTGAACACAAGAAGCCATCTTTTTCAAGCTTTGAAGCAAGAAATAGGGTAGGTTTAACTCTTCCTCCAGAAAATGCATTATCAGTCTAATGTGGTAAACATAAAATGTGCCATATCTACCCTCACATGTAATAAATTTTTGAATAATAAGCAATATATTTCTCCACTTATTTTTCAACGCAGAACTTGGAATTCCCTTCTTAAACACAGTGATATCCATACTTGGTGATTTTAGAATTTTCTTCCAGGATTCATGATGAAATTCTCTGTTTTTGAACCATCTCTCTCCATTTCTAAGCAATCCTGTAGCTTCTGCAATGAAAACCTCATTGACAGTGAATTTAAGATCTCCCACTTCAACTTTAGCTCCTTGAAATGATCTTGCAAATGTTTTAGTGACTTCTTTGTGGAAGCCATTAAATTTCTCCAGAAATTGTAGCCATCCTACCTGTTGCAACATTTCTTTACATTGGGGGTAGCCTTCCAGGTATTTTGTACCCACTGGTTCAGTTCTTACAATGAAACCCATAATTCTTTCTTCAATCTTCAAATTAATACTTCTTTCTGCCCACGGGAACAATAACTTCTACCTTCGAATTGATATACCTCTGGTTCTTGGTGACAATGGCTTCAAACTTCGGACTGATATGCCTCTGGTTGACAGTGACAACGGCTTCAAACTTTGGACTGATATGCCTCTGGTTGACAGTGAAACTTCGGACTGATATGCCTCTGGTTGACAGTGAAAATGGCTTCAAATTCTACACTGATATATCTCTGTCTCTCGGTGACAAATGGCTTCAAATTCCGGACTGCTATACCTCTGTCTCTCAGTGACAAATGGCCTCAAATTCCACACTACTATACCTTTGTCTCTCAGTGACAAATGGCTTCAAATTCCACACTGCTATACCTCTGCGTTTACAGTGACAATGCTCAATCTTTGTTCACGGTGATAGTGCTTTGATATTCAACTAATATACCCTTTGCTCTGCTCACGGTGATAAGGATATCTCTGTTTTGCAGAATGAAGGGCCGGCTATAGAATGGAGTGATGGAAGTAGTTACGGAATGAGGTAATGGAGTGAGGTGGAGAAAATGAATTAATGAGTGAAAAGACGGCGGAGATTTTTACAACGGAAAATAAAATCATCATTGAATGACTTGGTTGGGTGACGTGAGGAATTCAAACACTTCAGCCTTTTAACCGCTTAAATGGTGTCGGGTATAGAATTTGAAATGAGAGATTTTAATCCAAAGTTTGTGGAGGGTATATTGGACATGATCAATAAAAATAATCAAAACAACTTTTTCGAATAATTCACAACTAAACTATGCTAAACTTTATGAAATGCCATTATAATCAAAACTTGTTACCTTTGCTTTTCATTTGCTTTTCGTGGTCTTTGTCTTCTTTGTTCTCCTTTGGAAGAGTCTTCATAATCCTTCTTGATGCTTCTTATTCATTGATATACTGGATCATCTTGTTGCAATTCAAATGTCTGCTAATTGGTGTCTTCAGGATTTGTAGCTGCGGAATGACTGTCTGGCTGCAGAAAGTCTGATCAGCTGCAGAATGTCTGTTAAGCTGCAGAATGTACCTGTAGAGCATTTTAATCATGGAATGGAGTGGTTTGGGATAGAAATGAAATTTTATATGGCATGAATAAAGATGGATGATGAGTTATGATATGTATGAAGTGGATGATGAAATGGAATGGATTTAGTTTATGAAATGGAGTGGAGGAACATAAGAGTTGCCCTGCAATCCATGACATTTGTTATTCATTTGCAGCAAGACATTAAACTTTAAATTTTGACATGGAAATGAGATGGATGGAGTATGGAATAAGATTAATGAAATATGGAATGAAGTAGAGTATGAATGAATGAATGAAATGGAGTATGGATGGATGGAATGAAATGAAATGAGATGGATCATAAGTACAATGAAGCTGAACTTGTGATTTTGTAACAGCTGCTTGCAAAAACAAAATGGAAAAGTTAGAGTGTAAGAGAGACTTTGATTTTCACCCTATCTTTTCTGTATAAACATGCCAATCAGTGATTGGTTTTCATGTTTATACCTTTATTTATTTATTTATTTATTTATTTATTTTTATTTTTTTTTCAAAAAGAAATGCTTCAAAAAATTTAATCAAGTTGACGAAGAAGAAAAATTCATCTTCATTAACTTCACATCACTGCTTTCTTGTAACTTCTTGACAAATTCTTCTCTTGAGAGTGGTTTGTGATATAGCTTCAATCTATGACCATTCACAAGAAAAGTGACCTCTTCTTCATCTATAGTTCTGATTTTTACTGCTCCATTGTCAAAATTTTCAACAATTTCATATGGCCCAAGCCAATGTGTTTGAAATTTACCTTGAAAATCCTTGAATTTTGAATCAAACAAGAGAGCCCAGTCACCTTCTTTGAATTTATTCTCTTTGATGTACTTGTCATACCATCTAATCCTTTTCTGTTGGACTAGACTTGTTTTCTGAACTGCATCTTGTCTGATCTCATCCAATTCATTAATCTGCTCGAGTCTATGCTTTTGTGCCTCCGTTAAATCAAGTCCTAGCTGAACTGCCATTTTGAAAGTTTGAATCTGGAACTCTATGAGAAACAAAACTTGCTTTCCATAAACAAGTTCATAAGGAGTATGGCCTGTTGTGTTTCTCCATGTATTTCTATAGGCCCACAAGGCTTCAGGAAGCCTATCTACCCAATCTCTTCTATGTAAATGAACAGTCTTTGTTAGGATTCCTTCAATGACCTTATTAGTGGATTCCACTTGACCATTTGCTTGTGGATGATAAGGAGTAGATTTTCTATGTCTGATTCTGTACCTCTCCATCATTTGCTCCACTAGCCTTGATGTAAATTGAGCTCCTTGATCTGTAACAATTTCCCTTGGGACACCAAAACGAGTAAAAATATCCTCAAAGAGAAAAGTAACTACAGATGCTTCATTAGCAACAAGTAATGGCTTGGCTTCTACCCATTTAGTAACATAATCAGTGCAAACTAATATATATCTCTTCTTTCTTGATGGAGGACTAATAGGTCCTACAAAATCCAAAGCCCATTTTTCAAAAGGTTCAATATGTACCTGAGGTTGTAATGGCATCTCACTTGAAGGAGAAGGTTTCCCTACCCTTTGGCAACTGTCACACCTTTTGACATACTCTTTAGCATCTTTAAACAAGGATGGCCAATAATATCCTAAATTAAGGATCTTATAGGCTGTCCTCTTATCTGCAAAGTGTCTGCCACAAGGTTCGTCATGACATGCCTTGAGAATCTCAGGCATCTCATCTTCACGAACACACCTTCTAATGATCAAATCTGGACCTGTCTTGTACAACTCATTAGCAACCCATGAATATTTTGCACTATCACAAATGATTTTTCTTTTATTCCTTGCATTCATTATTGAAGGAAATTTTCCTGAAACTAAATAATTAGCAATATCAGCAAACCGTGGAATTTGAGTAGAGATTGCAAAAAGATATTCATCAGGAAATTGATCTTCAACTGGAGTGTCATCTTTGATATTTTGGAGTCTAGATAGGAAATCAGCTATTGTGTTTTGTTTTCCAGGCCTATCTAGAATGGTAATGTTGAATTCTTGTAAAAGCAATAACCATCTTATAACTCTGCCATTAGTGATTGATTTGTTCATTAAGTATCTAATTGCAGAATGATCAATGTGAACAAAAGTTTCATAGCCTGTGATATAGTGTCTAAATTTGTTTATGGCATGAACAACAGCTAAAAACTCTTTTTCAGTTACAGTATAGTTTAACTCTGCAGGAGTCAAATTTTTACTGGTATAATAGATGGCATAGGGAATTCAATCTTTTTGTCCCAATACTGCTCCTAGAGCTGTATCGGAAGCATCTGTCGAGATATGAAAAGGTAACTTCCAGTTAGGTCCCCTTAATATAGGTGCTTCAGAAATTTTGGTTTTCAGGGTTTCAAAAGCTAATTGGCAATCAGAAGTCCACTTGAATTCACAATCTTTGGTAAGTAATTTGAAGAGTGGAGATGCTATCTTGGTGAAGTTTTCTATAAATCTCCGATAATACCCTGTAAATCCTAGAAAACTTCTAACATCTCTTTGACAACTTGGAATAGAGAGGTTAGAGATGACTTCAACTTTTGACTCATCAACTCTAATCCCATCCCCTGAAATGTGATGCCCTAAAACAATACCTTCAGTAAACATCATAAAACATTTTTCATGACTAAGTGAAATTTTTGCTTCTTGACATCTTTTTAAGACTTTTTCCAAGTTTTCTAAAGCTTCTTCAAAAATGTTTCCATAAACTGTGAAATCATCCATGTACACCTCTACACAATCATGTATTAGATCCGAAAAAATTCCTAATACTGCCCTTTGGAATGTTGCAGGTGCATTGCATAATCCAAATGGAAATACTCGGTAAGCATAGGTACCCCAAGGACAGGTAAATGTGGTTTTGTCTTGGTCTTCAAGTGCTACTTGGATTTAATTGTAACCACTAAACCCATCTAGGAATGAGAAGTACTTTTTGCCAGCTAATGTATCTAATACTTGATCTATGAAAGGTAAGGGAAAATGGTCTTTAAGAGTAGCTTTATTTAGTTCTCGGTAGTCAACACATACCCTCCATTTTCCATTTTTCTTTGGCACAATTACCAAAGGAGAAACCCACTGACTATCTGAAATAGGATAGATGAAATTAACATTTAATAATTTTTTCAATTCTTCTTTAACAATTTCCCTAAGATTTGGATTCATCCGTCTTTGAGGTTGTCTGATTGGTTTGCAATTTTCCTCTATATAGATGTGATGAGTACAAGTCTTGGGGCTTATCCCTTTCATGTCAGTGTATTCCCATGCATATGCAGAAGAATGTCTCTATAATACTTTGACTAACTCTTCTTGTTGAGATTTTTCTAGGTTCTTGTTTATGTTCAAAGTTTTGCCTGGAAAAATTTCACTTGTAGAGCTGCCAAATTTGTCCATAGAATGAAGAGACATTTGCCTAGGTGACAAAAACTCAATATTGGATCCCTCTTGAAATGATTCATGTTGTGTTCTGAAGAGGATTCAAAGTTTTCTAGAGTATTCAGAATTTTATTATCTTCACTAATTTCTGAACTTGTGAAGAGAGGTTGTAAATCTTCTTCATCCTCTATCCATCGAGTGTCATCTAGATCTGTAATTGTCCTAGCTGGAGGATATAGAGTGAATTTCTTAGTTGAACTACCATCAGAGATATACATATCACCGGATTTACAACTTATAAAAGCATCAGCTGTAGCCAACCAAGGTCTTCCTAATATAACAGGATGTCCTCCTAGATTATTATTAGGAGTTAGGATCATGAAATCCACATTGTACTCCCAAGAATCAAGGGACACTGGAATGTCTTCTATTACCCCATCTGGTTTGATCACAGATCTATCTGCTAATTGTAATAGTGTGGGTGTAAAGAGAAGTTTAGGAAGTTTCAGTTTATCCGTGATTTGTCTACTCATGATATTGATTGCTGCTCCTAAATCAATGAGTGTGTTTTGAATTTCAATTCCATTGATGTGAATTTTGACAACTGGATTTCCTGGGTCAAGATACTTTGGAATAGCAATCTTGCCCATCATAATGTCTGTTATTTTTCCTGCCAGTTGAATTTCTTTTGTTTCTCTTATTCTTTTTCTTGTTTTCTTCATGCTTAACTACTTTATTGTTTTGGCTAAAATTGGAATTTCCTTGATGGCTTGTAATAATGGGATTTTAATGCAAACATTTCTTAGCTCATCTAGGAAATCATAATTAGGCACCATGATTTGTTTTTCTACACCTCTATCAATTTGTAATATTTCCGGAAAGAGAGGTATAGAAGTAGATGTGGATGGTTGCTCTAATACAGGAGTTGAATTTATTGGATCTTTTTGCTTTAATTTTTCAATGTTTAGGTCTTGAAAGGATGTGTCTTCCTCAAGAATTTTATTCACCCGTAGAGAGTCTTCCTCAGAGTTATCTTGTTCTTGTATGATCACAGAAGGTTTCCTCTTTTCAAGTATTCTTCCAGACCTTAGTTGAACATCACTAAGGTCTAAAGGAGTAATTAAATAAGTTGGAAATTGTTGACCTTCTATCATGTATGTGTTCTGAGGGTTGTTATTATTGGGGTTTGGTATGGGTTGAGCAGGCAATTGATTTGATTTTTGAGGGAATGGTAATGGGAGTGGTTGATTTTGATGTGGTAGGTTCTGATGATGTTGTGGAGGATTTTGTTGAAAATTTTGTTGAATATTTTGAGGAAAATTTTGTTGAGGATTTTGAGGATAAAAATGTGGGTATGGTGGATAGGATGGTGGATACTGATAATATGGGGAGTATCTTCCATAGGGACTTTGTGATCCTTGTGCCCAAGCTGGAGATTGATTTTGAAATTGAGGCCAAGGTTGCTGCCAAGAATTCCAAGGTGGAGGTTGATTATACATTTGATCATGGAATCCTTGTGTCTGAGGTCCATGCCAAGGCCTTCTAGATAAAAAATTGAGAGACTCTGTGGAATCTGTAGGAGTTTCCTCCTGAAAGACAGCTTTGAGACCAGGAAGAGAAGGACAATTCTTGGTCTCATGTTTTTCAGAACAAATGACACAGGTCTCTACAACTTTTATATCCAAAGGACACTCTCTTAAGGCATGTTTCTTTCTACATTTGGGACAAAAGATTGCCAAGGCATCAGATTCAGCCTTTTGCTTGTTTTGTATCTTGAGGGTGTCTATTTGTTCACTAAGACTCCCTAAGATTTCAGATTTAAAATCATCAAGCATGTGTCCTATTTCTGATCTACTCACTGTCCTAGAAGCAGACTTACTTACCCTTGCAAGAGCAGGATCTCTTGGACCTTTGACAGTTTTAGACTTCCCTCTTGAAAGGTTGATACATAACTCAGATATTTCAGGTAATGTGAGCTGTGATATATCCCCTTTTCCCATCATGTTAAGGATATCCAACCATTCATCCCTAATTGTTTTCAACAAAAGAGCTTTTAAGGTGTCTTGATCTAGATTTTCCATTTTTGCTTTCTTGATGTTGTAATGAAATCTTTGCAACAAATCTTCTAAGTTTTCATCTTCTTTTTGCAACATCTTGAACACTTCTTCCTTGTGATTAACCGGCATACAATAATCCAGATACCTTTCTAGAAATGCTTGTTTCATGTCTTCCCATGTTCTAATAGAACTGTTGATCAGACTCATAAACCACTTCAATGTTGCTCCTTTCAAGGTTGAAGGGAATAATTTCAGTTTTTGAGCATCTTGTAAGTAGTCATAAGTTCTACACAAAACTTCGAATTCAAATAAGAAAGTTTCAGGATCTTCAATTTTAAGTCCATAGAAGTTTGGAAGTACAGAGGGTGAAATGTTTTTCATGGTTGTATTGGTTTCTTCATCAATTATAGGGAACCCAAAAGAGCTTCCTATTTCTCTTCTACCTATTCCTCCATCTGCACCTCTACCTCCTTCTCCTCTACCTCTACCTCTACCCCCTCCAAATAATGTGTGTTCTCCATTAAAAACTCCTCCTCCTCCTTCTTCTGCCATAGTTGGTTCTTCTGTGATGGTAGGGAAGTTTGTGTCCCTAACAGGAGTCCTTGAATTTTCTTCTAAGACAGATTCAGTGGATGAAGCGGAAGGTTTTTCTAATGGAATATCTGATCTTAGGTCTTCTAGAAGTCCAGGATCAGTAAAGGATGGATTGTGGGTCTGAGTTGAAGGTGTACTAGTTCTGGGTCTAGGTGAAACAAGTGGTGTTCTAGAAATAAAATTTCTGCTTCTGCTTCTTATAAATCTCCCCCTTGAATCTCTCTCTCTACGCATAAAATTGTTTTTGGATGTTAAGAAACAAAGGTTACCTAGTTTTCACTTCCCCGGAAACAGCGCCAAAATGTTTGATCTCAATCTAGTCTCCTAAATTGAGTTCATTTAATTGTCAACCAGGGTTGGTAAACTGCTGAAGTGAAGTGTACTGTATGTACCTAGGTATTTGTTTCCTAATGCGTTTTTTTTAGTGTTTTATGATGTTTTTGGTCTTTTGTGATGATTTATGATGTTTTTGGTCTTTTGGTAGTTTTATGTTCACAAGGACAATGACTAGAAAGCTAGTGAAAAGAAGCTACTGGTTAAAAATAGAGTGAAGCCTAATTGGTTGATGACAAATGAAAAATGCAACTGCAAACACTGAAGCAGAATCAAATCTAAACTATGACTAAGCAGAAATAAAGCTTGATAATGACTTTTAAACAAATGATTCAAAACATAAACTCAACTTGTCCAATTCTTTCATCAAATGTATTTTGAAAGAGAGCTTAAGAAATGGTCAGCTAAGTATAAAAATTCTCCTAATCTGAACAATTAAACAATCAGCTTATAATGATGCAACATTTTATCCATGGTTAAAGATTGGTTGAAGTATATTTGGAGGAAAACATTGATACCATCATAAGATCTCTACTCTAAGACTAGTTTCTAACTCTATTCTGCAACTTAGTTTGAGATCACTACACTTCACTCAAGGGTTATAGATTTTTAGAATAGTCTTTTGAGGAAATGTTTGTGAGATGATAAAGGAAATTGAAAAAGTAATTCAGGCCTTGAAATGACACTGTCTTCTGTTCATATGGTTATGAATCAATTATAGATTTAGAACAAGAAGAGGCTTTGTAAATAATGAAGGTTGTTTTGTTAAGTTTAACAACTGAAGTAATCTAATATGCAGTGGATGACAATGAATTGTGGAGTGAAGATGCAATGAATTAAGCTAAAACTGAACTTAAGATGTCACTAGTCTGAAACAGTGCTGAACTAACAAGTCATTATCAAACTCAAAACAAAATAACTGAGCATGAGTTAAGTGCAATTAAACTCCGGAGTATCCTAACTAAGCTATCATGCATTATTCTATGGAATTATACAACCTGTTTGTCCATCATGATTGGTATTTTGGAAGAGTTTCTTAGAACAATCACATTTGGCCTGGTGAGTGCAAATGCAAACATAAGGAAGTAGATGCGATTAAAGCTAAGATATCATAGTTATATCACCCATCATTCGATATTTTGGAAAAGCATTTAAGAGCAAACTGACTATGGTACTTAGTGCAAACAACTAAGCCCAAACATTCATTATCACGGTCATGCCTTGGACATCATAAGGATTTCTTGGAAGGTTTCTTCTTGTGATGTTTAGAACAGTGTAGCGTGATAGTGAACAACAAAATTTACATTAAATCCTACAATACTATAGCCATTCCCCATTTATCATTATGATCTTTTGGAAGAGCTTCTTCTTTTGGAAGAGTTTTTAGAATGAGTATAACTACAGTAGCTAATGAAAACAACTACGAATTCAACTTCAAAAATGTAAAGGCGACTAGAATACTTATCTAAATTACACAAATAAATCCATGCAAGAGGCAGGGGCCCTCTACCACCTGACGAAATCTAACTCCAAATCAAATCAAGGCTTTCAAAACAACACTGTCTGCTTCATTAAAAGTGAAATAACTTGAACAGAGCACTCTGCGTCTTCAGAAATGTAGCACAAAATCTAAGCAAAATCTAGAACAAAATCTAGCCTAGCTCTCGGTTTCCCAAGTGTTTATATAACAAATGTAAATAACAAGACTTGCAACAATTTCAGGATCATTGTCTTTCCTTATCGAAATTACATTAGGACTCTTGGAGTGGCTACGTAAAAAGGAAAAAGACATCTGGACTAAGATAGTCCTATTAGAATTCTGTCTTCTTAAATGTGTTCCCACGTATCAAAACCATACCCAGAATTCGTTTCTTCCTTCATGGTGAGCAACGAACCATGTAGACATGACGTGGAATATGCCCATGTAGTTTCTCAGAAGGCCACACGGAACATACTCAAACGTGAAGACAGCTGCAGAATTGCCGGTTAGCTACGGAATGTCTGCATTCTGCAGCTAGTTCCGGTCAAAATGCATTACAATGACAAAAATCACAAAACTTAGCAAGTCAGTCATGTTAATCATTCTAAAAATAATTTTAACTAAATTCATTGATCAATTGGGTCTGGGATAGCAATAGACAAAGGAAAATGAGGTAAAGTAAGATGAAAGAAAGCACCATTTTGAGGCTCAACAGGAGGAAGGGGAGTTGGGATCCCTATAATCATGGGATTGGCCCTATCCTCAAGGAAGCTTCCATGAGAGGTGGCAAACCATTTCCTCAACATGGAGATCTGGAGCCAAACCTCCCAACTCAAGATAGATACCAGTTTGTGAATTGGTTAGGACGAAACTTTCGCCATTTATTTTTAAAAAACACTCCTTAAAATGGCTGGCGTGAGTGCGACTCTGGGACAGATCGCCAATTGGCGTGCCCTCTTTGAGGGATTTTCCCCATTGGCGCGGGTACTGCACTGACTGCCCGCGCCAATGCAAAAAGGGGTGTTTTTAGGGTTTTTCACAAGGAGATGTCTTCAGGGCAATGAAAGCTCATGTTCAAAGGGATGTCATGAAAGTGGTTTCAAGCCATGTCACTGCTCACAGGTCACAAAATGAGCCCTCCAATGTGCAGTATGGGGATTGCAGGGACGGTGAAAAATTGTTGTGTAACAGATGCCCCCCAAAGCATGAGGCCTGAGAGAGAGAGAGGGGTGAAATGATTTACGAGAATGTGTCCAACTGAAAACTCCGCCGTCGGAAAACCTGCGTGGAGAAGTACAATCAATATCTCAGATACATGATATATATGTGGTATGGGCACAGCCATCCATAACAGAGTATACAATAATCCAGATCCGAGGCATGGACGCAGTCATCCAGTAAGAATCGATAAATAGACTCAGGTATGGTCGCAGCCATCTAGTGAATGAGTCATGTAACTAATCACAATAATCCACAAAATCACAGCCTGCATTACAACAGACACAATCCAGGGTCTTGCGCTCCATATCGACTCGAACAAAGTACATGTTCAAGCATGCGAATAAGTGAGCTGAAGTCGAACATGCAAGAACATCGTCTGATTACCAGCCAATGATGAAAGCTGTTAACAGACGCGAGAGGTACCACCAATAATGACAATGGCCCTCAAGGTCCTATAGGTACAATCTACGGCATGCGAATCAATGAGCTGGCGTCGAACACCCGTAGAATCACTCGATCGGAGGCCAATGATGAAAACCTCACGTCGAACGCGAAGAACCTGCCATTGAGGCATGCAGGCTCCAAGGTACCAGAAAGGATTCTCTAGATCAGCTTCCTGGATAATGAGCTGAAGTTGACAGGAAGTGACCTTGATCAAAGGTGGGCCATAGTGTTTCCCACATCATCGACACGAGACAAAGGAACATAATGTCTTTGTGAATCAGGATCATATGAGAATCAGAGGAAGGTTGATATTTTGTAGAGGTCAACTTCTCTTGAACATATCAGCGGCACGACAGTGGATTTGGCAGCATTTTGACATCAACATATCAGAGGTCATGGTGACGAGGCAAAGAAGCAGATGAGAGGTCAAAAGGGATCACCCAAACCCACGAAGGCAAGTGAAAGAACGAGATGAGATATCCCCAACCCGACACGAATGCAGACAAGTGCCATGTTCAAGAGCGACATACTGCCGACACGACAATGGTGTTGGTTCCATTTTCCCCACCATTTCTGGTGAGTACCTCTTTATTTTTACACAAGCTTGAAGAGGATACCAGATGCTTGCTGTATAAGCCCATCCTAGTACATTTAACGAGCCCTAGAAAGGAGAGACTCGAATAGCATCATTATGACTGAATCCGATGTCATCAGGGTTTAACGAGTCTGACAAAGGAAGAACTCAGCATCTTTTCATGTTTAGAGAATTTGAAAAGACAGCAGAAAAGTAAACTCCAAAGGTCCCTTTTCGTAAATAGTTTCTCAGATCCGAAAAGGTAGAAAACAATATCCGAGAAAACCTCCTAGTCGCGATAGGCTAGGGTATTCCTTTTTCGTAAATAATCTATCCTAGCCCAAAAAAGGGGTAAACATATACTGGGTAGATGTCGTTTCGCAGCCACTTTAACGAGATCGAAACGACAAGGGTCTCGGCAATCTTTTCATGTTTAGAGAGTCAGAAAAGAGTTGAAAGATGACTCCAAAACGAATTTTTCGTGTATTTACCGAGTCCGAAAAAGTATAAAATACAACTCGTTTCACCATTTAAGTTGCGAAAAAACCTGTTGCTACACACAAAGGCAAGCGTAAAATCCATTTTCGACAACATATATTAAAATATTAAAAAATGACTTTTAAAACCTAATTCAATTTCAAAAAGTTATAAATAAGTCTCAAATGGTAAAAACAAAATTACTTTTACTATTTACCTCATTTGAGAGCAATAGTGGTCCATTTTGTGTGCAACCTTCTGGCGGGGATTGCGACCGATCCGGGCTCCATTCAGATTTCCCTCTGTTCCATGTAAGAGGCGCTTCCTTGTACTCCATTTTGATCCATTTTTTAGAGATTTCCATTACGCATTAGACTTCTGTGAAGGATTTTTTAAAATTCTAGGGCTCCGCCCATAGGCGCGGGTATCGGGCACAGACCTGCGCCAATGGCGTTTTGCATACAAAGGGCCCACGCCAACGGCGGAATCCAATTTTCCGCCTAAAATTTCTGAATTGCAAGTGATTTAAATGAAATTTTTCAGCATGACAGAGATCTAATAGAGAGTTTTAATCATGTTGATGCAGGTTACTCAGGCATAATGGTGATCGAATGGAAAGAGAGGGAGCATGGGGAAGAGGATGAATTATCCATGGAGAATGAGACTTGTATGAATGCCTTCAAGAACTATGGGCTTAAAAAATTCTTCCTAACACCTTGCTTACGAGCTCAACCCGAGCTTCTACAGTACCTGGTCAGCATTTGGGATGAAAATGAAGAAGTGTTCAAGCTTCGAGACTAGGTGCTGGAACTGGAGGTTTCTGACGTATACTTCATAACCAGACTATCGCGCAGAGGTGCGGTACCCATATTGACAGGGAGCAGACCATCTGGTGAGAAGATGGAGCAAGTGATGGCGCGAGTGTTCCCAGGGGCACGACTGGGATCGGGGAGCGGGAAGGTGGATATCCACACTGTCCCCGATCTGGCACTGAGGGTGGTGCTACACACCATCACGCGGGATGCAGGGTCACAGGCACCGCACGAGGCAACAAAGGCCCAACTCCTTATGGCCTCAGAGTGTATGAGTCCAATACTATTCGACTGGGCCACAACAGTGACAATAAATATGAAAAGGCAGCTCACGAAGTGCAAGCAAGCCAAACTGAAGTAGTTTGGCTACGGTTCCATCCTGGTATCGTTCATTCTGGAACAACTACCTATCTTCCAAGGCCAAGGGGCCATAGTAGCTGAGCCGGTACCACGAGAGCCGAGAATGGCTCGCTGGGTAGCACTGATGCCCAGTGCAGGAGGAGGCCAACAGATGTCCTGGAGGCCGTAGTTTTTTGGATGGCTACGGCGTCAGTTGATCGTAGTCGAAGATTGGCCCTATGTCGAGACCGATTTCACTGGTGACCCAGATCTCCCACTACCAGAGGGAGATGATTGGGACGAGGAGTTGGGTATGATCTCTTTTTTATTTTTATGTTTTATGATTTTTTTGGTAACACATGTCTGTTCTAACAGCGGTTTTATGTGTATGCAGATGTCAGCCCAGAGAGACCTGCCGGTATGTCTCCTATTGCACGAAGAACTCATCCTGCAGCATACCCTCAGGCAGAGGGTGCCGAGGGAGGAGAATTGATCCATAATCTTGAGGGGATCACCCGGGGGATTCCAGACTACGCCCGGCTGGCAGATGTTCCACTAGCATACCAGAGACATACGGTGGGAGTGCCTAGTCACCTCCACCGTCTTCTGAGACGCCTAGTGCGTGCGGTGACTTGTTATCATGAGCACCACGCAGATTAAACACCTAGGGCTTTTATCATGCATATTTTTTGAGAGACATGTCGTCTCCGGATGTATTAAGACGAACATGTATATTTTTTTATTTTATGTGACGCACACTATGTAAACATTTCGATACCTATATATATACATATCTATTTCTAGATGGATCTTTCTTTTTACATGTGATGATGTTTTTACAAATTGCGCAAATGTCTATCTAAAACCATATTAGCTACTGCATCTGTTAATGTATTCATATGTCTAGGTATATGTTGATATGTGATATAGTCAAAAAAATTTCCAGCAAATGAATACGCAGATACAGACGTAAAATGGATGGGTTTCTGACTGAATAATGACCGTTAAGTTGTGATACTACAAGTTGTGAGTCTAGATACACAAGTAATTCACGGATACCAAAGTTTACAGCCTCAGTTAATAATTCTAACACAGCACTATATTCCGCGATGTTATTTGTAGCACGTCCCAGACACACACCTTGCAGGTTGACCAACTCACCAGCAGGATCGTAGATTACCTAGGCTGCCGAAGATAGATTCCTGGTACTGCGGGAAGCACCATCCGCGAAACCAACAAACGGATTGATAGACATCTGCACAATCAGGAAGACCCGATCAGCAGAAAGATGTTTACATCGCACACCACACCACACATGCACACAAATGAATATACACAACTATGTACACACCACACCAAAAATCACTTCAAGCGTAGTATTTTTTGAGGTACAGCCCATTTCTGGGTTGCGCCAGTGAAACTCCTTCGTAATCAATGAGCTCATAAGCCCCATTCTTCAATACTTGTTTTACTATGTAGGGCCCATGCCACATGAGTTGGAACTTACCGGCCCCAAGCTTGTCATGTGCTTGGTCGTATAGGAGGACGAGGTCCCCTTCGACAAAGGAACGTGGAGAGGCAGATTGATCAAAGTGAGCTTTGACCCACTTCTTTTGTGCTTCAATAACTAAAGCAGCCAAACGGTGGGTTTCATCTAACCATTCCAGATACAGAAGACGTTCTTCCTCAGGAGAAGTGTCGGGCAAAAGTTCCACAGCTAATTTCAACGAAGGAATTTCGCACTCAACCGGAAGAGTTGCTTCCAGACCGTACACCAATTGGAATGGTGTGAACCCGGTCGCACTCTTTGCTGATGTTTGGTAGGCCCATAGAGCTGAGAAAAGTTGGAGGTGCCAATTGGATTTATGAATACCAACTGTTCGTTGAAGCATTGTGACCAAAACCTTGTTCACAGCCTCAACCTGGCCATTTGCCTGGGGGTAATATGGCATTGAGCTATCGTGGTGTAAGCCCAATCTTGATGTCAGCTCAGCCATCATATAATCTCGGAAATGAATACCATGGTCAGTAACAATGGCCTGAGGGACACCGAAACATGCAATGATATGGTTGAAGATAAATTGGGCAGCTGTCTTACCGTCAGCAGCTAGTGTAGGCATCGCTTCGGCCCACTTCGTAAAGTAGTCGACAGCGACGATTATATACGCATGCCCCCCAGCCAAATGAGGGTTACACGTCATAAAATTTACGGCCCATTTTGCAAAAGGGCCGACGGTAATAACAGGATGCAAAGGGAGAGGCGGCGCGCGCATATTGCGCTGAAAGACCTAGCACACGTGACATTTACGGAGTGCAACGATACAGTCTTTGAAGATTGACAGCCAGAAATAACCTGCTCGCAGAATTTTCTGGGCAGTAGCATATCCGAACATATGACCGCCACAGGCGCCACTGTGGCAGTCATTTAGGACCCTCTCAGCCTCTTCCAAGGTTAGGCACCGGCGGAGCACCGAATCTACTCCAACACGGTATAAAGTATCTCCTACAATGCGGTAGGGTTTAGACTGATGCCGAATCCAGCGTCGGGCATCTTTAGTCAACTCAGACCGGAAGGTCGAGGTCTAAAGATACACAATAATATCACCGTACCATGGGTCGCAAGTACTGATAAGGAAAAGAGTTTCGTCCGGGATATGATCCTCGGAATGGGATGGGGTGGAGTCTGTCGGGAGCGAGCAAATAAGATCCGCAAAAACCAGTGATTTGGTCGACTTAGCAGTGGTGAACTCTAAGTCGAACTCCTGAAGGATGACGATCCATTTGGAGTATTTTCCCCCCAGTAATTTTCGAGAGAGAATGTATGTCATGGGGTTGCATTCTGAAACCACGGTTGTTGTACGCAACAGGATGTAGTGGCGGAAGTGCTACACAGCGTGTACTGCAGCTAATGCCAACTTCTCGACGTGAGCGTAACACCTTTCTGTGTCGAGAAGATTCCATGATAGATAATAAACGATGTGTTCATTTCCATCATCGTCATCCTGCACCAGAACCATAGCTATGGTGCTAAACGCGACGGCCAGATACAAAGTGAAATCATGGTGATAGTTAGGAGGACGAAGCAAAGGAGCATTAATGAGTAATGTCTTAAGCTTCTCAAAGGATTGTTGAGAAATTTCGTCCCAATGAAAGGGAACGTTCTGCTTTAAGAGACGCGTGAATCCTTTGGCCACCTCCGCGTAGTTCGGGATAAAGCGTCGAAGGAAGTTAGCTTTTCCCTGCAGACTCTGCAATTGATATAACGAGGAGGGTAATGGGAGATTGATGATAGCCTCAACCTTTAAGGGGTCAAGTCGAATTCCATCTTTGGAGACTATGAATCTCAAAAGACAGCTAGAATCCACGCAAAAGATGCATTTATGAGGATTAAGCCTGATATTGTAGCGCCTACAGCAAAGGAAAATCTGGCGGAGGTGTTCAGGGTGGTCCTCTCGCCGAGCTGAATGAGCTGGCAAATCGTCCAGATAAGGCTGAACGATATGACGTATGTCGTGGAACGCATAAGACATAGCACGCTGGAAGGTAGCTCCAGCGTTTTTCAAGCCGAACGGGAACTTTTTATAAGTGAAATTACCCCACGGACAGATGAATGCAGTCTTGTGTTGATCCTCAGGTAAAATGTTTATCTGATTATACCCATAGAAGCCGTCCATCAAGGAATAAATCTCACTCCCAGCACATTCGTCGATGATTTGATCTATAAAAGGAGTGGGATAGTTGTCTTTAGGATAGGCGCGATTAATATCGCGGTAATCAACACAGACTCTGATAGTAGCCTGCTTTTTATCGACAGGGACAATATTTGAGACCCATTCTGTGAGGGGAATAGGGTAAATGAAGCCCGCGTTCAGAAGTTTCTCAACTTCTGCTTTAATGGCAGCGGCTTTGTGAGGATGCACTGGGCGTAGACGTTGGCGCACGGGTTTCGCACCAGGATAGGTAGGAATCTCGTGCACTACGATACTGGGATCAATCCCAGGCATTTCCTCACAAGACCAAGCGAACACGTCTCTGAATTCATGAAAAAGATCAGTATAAACTCGTATCTCATCAGGAGAACAAGTTACTCCCACGTGTATGTTCTCGACTATCCCCGGTTTGACGGAGATGTCTATCAGGATGGTTTGAGTGATGTTGCTCAGGTTTCCCTCCGAAAGAACCTCATGCGTGAGTATGGGCATTTGGAGAGGTGGAGTAGGAACCTGAGATGAAAAATTCTCTAGACAATCTGACATTGCCCCCAATCTAGGCATGAAAGAGGAACGATGATGTCCATCGCTCCAAGGCAGTTCCTCAAGAGACATTGTTTCAACAATGGCTTCATCAGAAGGGAAAGTCTCTTTTAGAGGATCACGCGAGTCGGCCTCGCCGAACCAAGGGGATTGAGAATAGATGTCCAAAGCCATGCTCGAAGGAGCACGTTGAAGAGGGGGAGGATCGGATGCGGCGATGATTTCACAGTAGTTAATCTCTACTGGAGTTAAAGGCATCGATTCTCCAAAATAAGGCACCTGTTCAAGCGAAGGGATGATCAATGGGTCGTTAGACTTAGAGATCATATTAACTTGAACGGTGTTTGGTGGCGGTGCGAGAAAGATACCCATGAGGGCAGGGTCTTTGAAGAGACCAGGCCCTACACTTTCAGGGGGATTAGGGATCTTATCCACGTAAGGAACGTTGTTCTCGGAAGAGGAGGTGAAGAAAGACAACTGATCCACAGTAACAATTTTGCCCTCGTGAGGGAACTTGAGAAGTCGAAAGAGGGTGGACGGCACGCATAGCATGGCATGAGTCCAACTGCGGCTGAGAAGCATATTGTAGTTAAGCTTGGCATCAACCACTTCTACTTCTACGTTGACTGTCTTGCCCTGTAACGTAATCGGCAGACTTTCGAGAACACCCAAGGGTTTTGATTCCCGACCATCGAATGCTTCCAAAGCATTAGGGGATGATGAAAGAGTTGGAGAGTCGATGGCTTTCCAACAGGCGGATGACATGACGCAGGTGGAAGCACCTTCGTCCACAACGGCCTTATGGATGTTAAGACCGTTGATCCCGACTTGAATAACAAGAGTGATTTGATGTGGCAGTTGGGGGGGTGAAATTTTCTAAATCGAAGGTGAGAAGACTTGAATCGGCGAGATCGATTCCACCGATTGCAGATAACGAAGCCTTCTGTTGTGATGGGCAACTTTGAAGAACTTCCAATGCAAACATGGCAGAAGGCGCCTGTGCCAAATCCTCAACAATACTGTAATGCTGAGCGGCACGGGCATTCGGATTGTAGGAAGATCTTCTCAGAACACCTTTAGAAGGTGGCTTCACAATAGGTTCAGCAGTAGGCTTCTCAATTTCTAATGAACCGGAGACAGGTGGGGGAGGTGGACCATCCACCATTTCCTTTCCAGCTGCCTAACGCGATCCGGTATAATCCTTCGAACACGTAGCGACGGAGATAGGTGCAGCACCATTCATCATAAAGACCTGGGACCCAAATGGCACAGATGGTGAGGGCTGCTCAACCATCTGGGTCTGTTGAGACAAGAACGGTTCTTTGAGAACTGCAGGAGTTCCTTTAGGGACTTTGAGGAGTTGAGTGATCTCAGATCGTCGTGGACAATCTTTTTTATAGTGATCTCCTTCACAAATGAGGCAAGGATACTTCGGTTTATGTTGAGAACCGTCATCAGTACGAGGTTTCAAAGACTCTGGCTTTGGGGCATTGGATTTGGATTTTCCTTTGCCCTTCTTCTTCCCTTTGGAGGCTTTTTCCGTAGGATTAGCCTGAACGGCATTCACCTCCGCATTTTTGCCAGAATTTGAAGGGGCGGGAGAAGCAGGATTGTTGGATGAGTTGGACTTCTGCTTCCCATTCGAAGATTTCTTAGAATTTTGAGACACAGAACCAATAACACCATCCACCGCTGGGGTAGGTGGAGCTTTAGAGGTTCCGGACCGTGGAGCATCTGGAAAAATATCATACAGCGTGCCAGACTGCGAATATACAAGATCCAGATACTAGACACGCGCTATGGCTTGTTCTTCTGTCACACATGCCCCCATAGCAATATCTTGGGCGATTTTGCTAACGAAGGACGTGGTGAACCAATGAGTTAGTAGTTGATCAGGTATATCAAACTTGATTAGTCTACGACGGCGTCGCCACTCATGAATGTGATAAAAAATGTGGGTGGCTTTATCCTGCTTCAACGAAGTCAGGAGATGCTTCTCGGCCTCATAACGGACCGGTAACTGGAAGTGAGTCAGAAAAGCCATGGCACACGTATTGAAATCTTGAAAGATGCCACGGGGCAATTCAATATACCACTTAGCTACAACGCCAGTCAAAGTACGCTGGAAGAGGCGCAGATGAATTGAATCATCCACCCAAAAATTGGACGAACACCAAAGATGATAAGTCATTACATGAGCTTGGGGATCCTCTCCAGCTTTCCCCTTAAACTTTGGGCAATCGCGGGGTACCTTGGTTGGAACCGGAGGCCAATAAGGATTGTGAAAAATCGGATCATTGGTTAATTTCGAAACATCCGGTAATTCCAAGGTAGCCAAGAACGGCAATTGCGGATTGAACGGCATACCCGGCCCTCGATAAGGACCGGTACCTGTACTCCATGCTGGTTGAGAATATCCTTGCCCCCATGAGTTCTGTCCCGTAGGATTCTGACCGTAGGGGGTATAGCTCGTATAACCAATATGGTTGGGTTGCTGGTAACCAGTGTACGAGGCTTGATAACCAGAGTATGTACCCTGATTATATGTCGTCCCTGCGTAAGCAGCATGTGGATTCGGCTGCTGAGTATAGGTGTAGCTAGGTTGTTGAGGATGATAATTAGAACCTTGGGGCTGGTTATAATTCAGTTGAGATTGACCATGGGAATAGTAACCGCCTTGAGGTCGAATGGGTTGCTGATAGGTGGGACCCTGCTGAGCCTAATAATTAGGATGCAACGGTGGATTCGGTTGCGGCGTCGAATAAATCAGTTGTTGGGCAGGGTTGATGGAATGTGCAGGCTGTCCTGGTTAAGCAGGCTGACCTTGCTAAGCAGGTTGTGCCGGTTGCGCAGGCTGACCTAGCTGTAGAGGAACACCAGGTTATGTCGGATGGGTCGGTTGTCCTGGTGGAGGAGTGGAGCCAGGTGGTGGCTGGTAACCGGTTTTACCTGTAGCAGGACCATAAGATGATCCTGGCTGGTGTGCAACATTGGGATCAACAAGATACTGAGGTTGCATGGGTTGGGAAGGTTGGACTTGCCCCCCAGGACCATATACCGGCCCAGGTTGGTACCCCGGTTGAGGCTGCACAGGTTGACCGGAAGGGTTGTAATACTGTCCTTGCGGACCGTATAATGGCCCTTGCTGGCCTGCAGGATAGCCTTGTACGAGTTGCCCCTGCGGGTCATAAGGATAGCCAGGCTGGCCCGAAGGTTGGCCTTGGAAAGGTTGCCCTTGCGGGTTATAAGGATAGCCAGGCTGGCCCGAAGGTTGGCCTTGGAAAGGTTACCCTTGCGGGTTAGCCTGTCCAGCCTGGTTATAGGGTAAACCTTGAGCATGAAGGTGAGCCTCTGGAGTAGGTAAACGTAAAACATTACCGTGCTCATCGTACTGATATGGAAAAGCGTACATGGGTGTACCATCCTGTGCATAATGCAAAAAGTACGAACGGTTATGATCTTGAGAGGTTTGTCCAACCTCGGGGTTCGGCTGTTGTAGGGACAACCGATACTCCTCGGGAGAGATGTTCTCTGGTATGGCAGACGCTATATAGATGTCTTCAGGAGACGACCCAGCCCTTGCGAACTGTGTCGTGACAGCAGGTGCGGATGAGGCCACACAGACAGTGGGCCTGACGGGTACAGAAGTGACCTGAGGGGATGATGTGACAGGTGTCCGAGGAGACATCCCCAATGAAGGAACAACCGGCCTCGTAGAAGGGGCTGATATCCCCATAGAGGCAGTGGCGGCAATAATCTGACCCAAATATCTATACCCTTTTGGTAGTGAAGGACCGAGTGATGACATAACAGATGGTTCAGGGTTGTATTCTGGGAATAACCTTCGCAGGAAGAGCTGGTAGTCTTCACCAGATGTTGGGATTTCCTCACTGGATTCACTCATGTTTGAGCCTGCCGCTAGATCTTGTATTAGACGGTGAGGACTAGGAGGAAAAACAGAAGCTATAAAAGGCGAACCCGATGTAAGAGAAGGGAAATGCTCCCCTACTCTCAATCCAGACCAAGGGTCGGAAAAGGGCCAATTGAACTCAACTGGTCCTTCAAAGGGTTGTTCAGCAAGAATCGGTTCAGGTTCAGCAGAGGATTCAGAAACCTCTGATGAATCGTCCGTATATGGACTACCAGTAGACGAAACTGAGGGTTCCGCCACTGTGGTAGTAATGACAAGAGAAAAGATCAAACACACACACGGGCTGAAAAAGAGTCAAGACACACAATCAAGTGGCCAACAAGCAAAATCTAACAGGGAGTGTGATCGCGGGTGATTTATTTTTTACCACATTGAAACTTAGAAACTTCACCGTTTCATGTTTTAAGTGTCGAGAAACGGTTTAAAGGTGACTCTATCTCTTTTAGTTTTGAAGCAAGCGTGAAAGGACAAGCGCTTGGTGATCCTTTCAAATTTAAAGAGTCAGAAAAGATCAAATGACTGCTCAGGTAAACTAGGAAAAGGGTGTACCAAATAACCGTGAACTACAATATACACCTTGGTTTCAAAATGAAAGAGAAATCAACCAAGGACTTAACGTACGTGCAGGCAATCTCCCCGAATACTGTGTCTGGTGTATCATGGGTATAGGGCGACAGACTCAGCTTCCTATGGATAAAGGATTGAAACCTAGTGGGGTCTCCCTTTATATACGCGACGGTACGGGGAGCACAAGTCCGTACTAGCGTTGTCTAAAGTCAAGAGGCGAACGACAGCTGCTAGGTTTAAAGACGTCGGAACACATCTCTAGCCTAGACCTCTAAATGTTGCGTTAATGTTTCAATGTTGCCTTGATGTAAATTGAGTAAATTTTAATGTTTATCTTCAATTACGTTTCAGTTTTCAGGCCCTAGCGAGTGTTATATCTCAAAATCTAATAAATGCAAACTATATGCCACAGTACATCATTTCATTCGATGAAAGCTAATTACGAGAGAGTTAAGAGCTTTTCATACAACAATAAAATGATCAGACAACCAACAATGTCTCTAATGCAGCTAATGGAAACTAAAAACTTTTCTTTCAAATTTACTAATCATTAATAACACTGAAAAGATTTTAATTTGCACTAATCAATCAAAAGCAAAAGAGATTTTTTGTATTTTCAATGTTTAATAGCCAAGTGCACTAAACAAAATGAAAACTAATGAACAAAGCAACTTGAGAAATGATGATAAGAGAGAAAAACAAACAAATTTCACTCAATGCAAACACACAATCAGATCTCCAAATTAACAAAAACTCCTTCAAAACCAAGAGAATCCAAAGACTCAAATGAACCATGTAATCTAGGTCCAAAGTGAGACAAAGCGAAATTCGAATGAAGAAGAAGCCAATCACTCAAATAACGCAATAAAATGATGAACAACCACCAAACGAATATAGAGAAGCAATCACAAGGTTGACTGAACAAATAGAAACCGAAAACTCCCAAGGGAGGCTCGACACACAAGAGCACCTAGATGCCCTAGGGCTAGAATGTGAAATCGATGGAAACGGGAAAACAACCAAAGGATGAAGGTCACAGTCAGTCAAACAAGGCTCCAAAACACTCAAGAAGTCGAAAAAACATGGCCAAACACACAGATCAGGCTCAGGAAGCTCAGAACTGAGCAAACCCTAGTAGCTCACAGGATTGGTGCGACTGTGAGGCTGAAACTAGCGCCAGAATTGAATTGGCGCGGGTGATACACAAGCAACCTGCGCCAATGGGCACGACTGTCAAGCTGAAAAGCGCGCCAGTCGAGTTTCTCAGCCAAAAAAAAAATAAAAAAAATCCAACAAGCAGACCAGTGATGATCAAGATATCCAAAAAACAAATTCATAGAAAGAACCAACCCAAAAGAGTTGATCAAGCAAGGAGAATCAAGAAACGACCGAAAAGACAAGACAATGCTCCAAGTGTTCAGCTTACAAACTAAACCAGAGATTGACTGAAGCAGCTTTGATCTACTTTGCAATTGCGGAGCAAAAGCGTTTCGAAGGCTATCTAGCTAAGTTCAGGCTCCGTTTATAGCTCATAAAACAAACAACAACAAGCTAGATGTTCCCCAGTGGAGTCGCCAATTTTTTGTGGAGGTAAATCCCCTCGGCGGACAGAGGCTATCCCTACTAGCCCAGACCGGGTCTAGCAACAATCGTCACATGCTATAGTGCAGGTTCCTAATTGCAAATAAACCAACTAGCGATGAAGGCCTACCTGGAATCCAACGCTGTCGCTTGTAGGAGAGGTAGCACTCCCGTTCCTTAGCTCTGGCAGATCACGATCCTCACGATCTCCGTGATTGGACACCTGCACACGCAAGAAACAAAACAAATGCAAGCATAAAATCCAGTACATGCAACTATATGTCAGTCAGAAAGGACATAACTCATCATCATAATCAAAAATGGAGTGGAACCATAACCAATATTCATTTATTATTAATCAATCAAAGGAAAAGTACAACCAAGTTCTGACGCTGAATTCTCCTTCGAAGGGTCACCAGCAGAACACGTCTCGAGAAGCCTATCAAGGATGGGACAAACCTCTCTCTTTGGATCTTGACAATAGTCTCCTTGCTTGGATTTGGCCTTAAGGGAATAATCAAGGCTCTTGCAGCATAAGGCTCTTGGAAATTTGGGAACTTGAAGACTAGCTTGCAATGGATATGGACAAGCTTTTATATATGGAGGAAGGGGAGTTGGGATCCCTATAATCATGGGAAATGCCCTATTCTCAAGGAAGCTTCCATGAGAGGTGGCAAACCACTTCCTCAACATGGAGATCCGGAGCCAAACCTCCCAACTCAAGATAGATACCAGTTTGTGAATTGGTTAGGACGAAACTTTCGTCATTTATTTTTAAAAAACACTCCTTAAAATGGATGGCGCGAGTGCGACTTTGGGATAGAGTGCCAATTGGCACGCCCTCTTTGAAGGATTTTCCCCATTAGCGCGGGTACTGAACTGTCTGCCCGCGCCAATGCAAAAAGGGGTGTTTTTAGGGTTTTTCACAACGAGATGTATTTAGGGCAATGAAAGCTCATGTTCAAAGGGATGTCATGAAAGTGGTTTCAAGCCATGTCACTACTCACAGGTCACGGAATGAGCCCTCCAATGTGCGGGATGGGGATTGCAGGGACGGTGAAAAATTGTTGTGTAACACTCGTCCTCTCCTAACCCTAAATTTTGACCTTCCTAGTTTCAATCATGACCTTCCTACACCACCCACCGCAACAGACCTCCAACCTTCCTCTTTTGTATCTACACTCCCAGATTCCCATACTGAAATTGAAGAAATATGTGACTACTTACACTCTTCCCGTCCTGCTTCCACCACTTCGATTCCTTGGGCTTTTATTTCACTCTCAACTGTCAATGAATACACCATGGAAGGCCTCTTTGCTATGGCCTTCCCCACACTCTTCCCCACAGGAGTTCCCATGCTTGCTCAACCACGCCTTTTGAAATTTGAAATGCCATAATTTTCTTTGCACTTCATCCGCTTCCATGATAACCGTTTTTGCCAACACCCAAGATTTCGATATTACTTGTACAATCTTATGTTGCGACAATGCAGCCAAGCAACGACTGTTGTCTTTGTTAAAAGAAACATCTAGGAAAACTTGCCAATAACCGTTGAGGACCTTCGGACACGCCTACATGACATCCCTGATTCCATACTTCCTGAACAAATTATGTGCTTTTGGCTCAGCCCTCAGGGGGACACGCTCTTTCTGGAACAAACGTAGAAATGAAATCACTAATATGATCACACAAATAGGTATTCCTACCTTCTTCTTCACCCTTAATGCAACATACACCAAATGGCATGAATTGCATATGATCATGCTTGAAAACCCCCCATCTACTACCGTTGAGCTATCCCAATGGAAATTCCACAATATAATCAAGAACCCGCATCTTGCATCACAATACATTCATTGTCGTTTCACAATCTTCCTCAAAGAGGTGTTGCAAAAAGGCTTCCACACAAAAGACTACTGGTGCAGGTATTCACCTATCCATCATTCTTTTCTTTGTTCTCAATTCTACATATACAATCGCCTCACAAATTACCCTTCCTCCTCTTTCCAGATATGAATGGCAACATAGGGGCTCTGCACACATACATGGCTTCCTCTTGTTATAAAATGCGCCTGATGTCAACAACCTCAACTGGAATGACCAAGTCGAAGTTAACAAAGCAAAGTTCTATTTTGATCAACACATTTCTGCTTGGAACCCTCGCCCTGCTCAACAACGTGAACCTTATTTACACCATTTTGTAGACCATGATCCATGCATCCTACCAACACCATCAATATTTGCATCCTCTCACATTATGGACTACGAAGAAATTGTAAATTGTGTTCAAAGGCATACAAAATTCCATCCCTCATCCTGCCTTCGCAAGAAAGGCCCTACTCTTACCTATCGGTATGGAGCACCATGGAAATTGCAACCCACATCTTCATTGGATATTGAAAGGGATGGACAAAAGGTATTCATCCCAACTTGAAATGACGACAGGTTGAATGTTCACAACTCTTACATGCTATCCATTTGGAGAGCAAACATCGATTTCCAACCAGTTTTGTCTCAAAATGTTGTTCTCAACTACATCTCAAAATATGCAGCAAAAGCAAAGACAAAATCGGAAAGCTACCGCCAGATGTTGTCACGTCCCTCACAGTCCACACACCCTGCAACGCCCGTTCTCAATGTCATCGGGAAACTCTTAACAGAAACAGTTTCCGATCGGGACATAGGTGCACAGGAGACATGCCACATGCTCCAAAAACTCCTGCTCTCGCTTTCTAGCTGCTCATTTGTTTCCCTCAATGTTAGTCGCATTGTTTTTAGACGTGTTTCTCATGCTCGAGGTGCCTCTCCCCTAACACGACCCTTCATTGTAGCATACATGAATAGACCTAATTCACTTGAAACACTACCTCTTCTTGAAGCCGCACGTTCTTGGTCCTTCCCTGCTCGCCGAAAGCATTCCCAATGGAAACACATAAACACTGCAAATATTGTTCTTGTCCTTCCCCGCTACAATGCCATCCCTTCTTCTACTGATGCCTGCTATGTTTCTTTCTATTGGAGTGAACTAATTCTATACTTCCCTTTTCGCATACTCCCAACGGATGTTGGCTCCATTGATGAAGAAATCATCTCACATTGGGAACTTAAAAAAGACACATATATTGCATGTCATGTTCTTCGTGCCTCTGAAGACCCTCAATCCCCTTCCTCTAATGATACCTCCACTTCTTCAATGCCTAACCACCCTGACTCCATAGACATGCATGAATGGCAGTTCCTTTCTCAACTACACCCAGGGAATAACCTTGAGGTTGATGATCTTGACATGCTTGGGCATCATGACTTCGACTCAAACCATAATTGGACCCATACTACTATCCCCTCCGCTTTGCAGGAGACAGTGATAAATTTCATAGAGTTCAATCGCTCTTTCACTCAGATCTAGTCTACCCCCTCTCAAGTTTCACACTCCCTTGACTCACTATCACCCACACAACAAATTGCTCTAAACATTATCCTTGCCCACTTTATGACCACTTACTCCATTCCTCCACTTAGAATGATTGTCCAAGGTACCACTGGCACAGGCAAATCTTTCTTAATTGATAGACTAAAAGCTTCATTCCTTGTCAAATCTACTCCCACTTCAAACCCATTGCTCCTACTTGCTCCAACTGTTGTTGCAGCGTTTAACATCAGTGCACTTACAATCCATTCGACCCTCCGCATTCCTATAGGTGCAATGCATCCCCTTGAGGGACAACCATTTTTACATCTACAAGAACAACTACGTCATGTTGAATACATTATAATCGATGAAATGAGCTTTATTAGGCCTAAACTACTTTCACGCATAGACGATTGCTTAAGGGAGGCATTCCCTTCACATCAGAATTTTCCTTTCGACAATCGGTCTATCATCTTCGTTGGCGATCTTTGGCGGCTACCACCTATGAAAGACATCCCCATGTATGTCGGGACTTCATGCGGGAATGCCCCTTGGCGCAGCTTCGATAGTGTCATCAGTACACTTTCTACAATCTTCCGTCAACAAGGCACCACTCCTTCTCAAGTTTCTTTTCGCCAACTCCTTACAAACCTCAGAAATGCAACACCTACTACTGTGGAATGGAACCTTCTCATGTCAAGGGGTACCTCCTCTTTATCAACGGCCGACAACCAACATTCGACAAATCAATGCACCTGTATCCAACCAACCAAGTTGTTGCATTGCATAACAAACAAATGCTAAAACAATTGAACATGCCAATAGCACACCCTATGCAGAGAGAAAAAACCACCATCCTAATACTACAAAGGAAGAAGATGAACAACTAGATGCAAAAGTTCTTATTTGAAATGAACAACAGGTTCTCCTCACATGCAACATATGGGTTGAAGCAGGCCTTGTCAATGGAGCCCTTGGTAAAGTTGTTTCCATTCTCTATCCGCCAAGCACAAAACCCCCTGAGTTGCCATCATTTTTTATTGTTGACTTCTTCCAATATAAAGGCCCACCATGGGATGCCTTCAACCTAACCTATGCTCCACTCCCCCCAATAACAGGAGGTTCTCACATGCAAATTCCCCTTCGAATGGCATGGGGATTGACAATACATAAATCACAAGGCATGAAATTTCGAAGGGCGGTAGTGGACATTGGAAACAAAGACCGTCTAGGTTTAACATTCATTGCCATCTCTAATGTTAGAAGCTTGAATGACCTCCGCATCTCTCCATTGTTTCCCTTCAGTCGCTACTCCCACATCCAAGGCAATGTTTACGTGGCACGTAGGCAAAAAGAGGAGGCCATCTTGACTTCAAGGTCCATATAGCCACCTACAATTTGATCGCTACATCTATTGCCTTCCAATCTCCTTCTAGTAAGTTTTCTTTTGACTCAACTGCCCCATGCCCCTTTCTCTACAACTGCCTATACTTTTATCAATTTTTACATTTCCTCAATATTTTAATCTTTCTTTTCCTGAAAAACACTAACTCCCACATGTCACATTCAACTAACTCAACAACTTATTTTTCCCCTCTTTCAGATTATCAAGATGGATCACAAGTACCTATCCCAACTACTCTAAGGAGATAGATAACTAGCAAGTTTCATCTAAAGGATACAGTAACAACACTTCGGTTCGCTTATGAGTTCCGCACTTATCATAATGGTGCTACCTCTGAGTTCCACACTTATCATAATGGTGCTGGCGTAGATACATATTGGTGTTGTCGTTGCCATCGAACCCTCTCCATATATGATTACCTGCCAGTTCAATACCACTTCTTGAATGGGAATGTATAAAATAGGAAATTAACTTTTACTTGTTCCAAACACTTTTGAATTACATCGCATGCAATGTTATGCTATTTTGTTTATACTATTACTCTCACCATGTTGGATGCAATGTAGTTTGCAAATATCATTACCTACCAGTGCAATACCATTTTTTCAATGGGAATGTATAAAATAGGATATTATATTTTTCTTATTCAAAACACTTTTGGATTGCATCGCATGCAATGATATGCTATTTTGTTTGTACTATTGCTCTCACCATGCTAGATACAATGTAGTTTGCAACTCTTCCTCTATTTCAGAACATATCGAATGAATGTATTAGAAACTAAAGCACCATTTTTTTTCATACCTTCATACCACTTGTTCAATGGCAATGTATAAAACATGAAATTACCTTCGACTTGTTCCAACACTTTTGGATTGCATTGCATGCAATGTTATGCTATTTTATTTGTAATATTGCTCTCACCATGCTAGATGCAATGTAGTTTGAAACTCTTCCTCTATTTCAGAACATATCGAATGAATGTATTAGAAACTAAAGCACCATTTTTTTTCAACTCTTCCTCTACTTCAGAACATATCGAATGAATGTATTAGAAACTAAAGCACCATTTTTATACGATGTTCAATCTTAAAAATATATAACATATCGAATGAATGTCTTAGAAACTAAAGCACCATTTTTATATGCTATTCAATCTTAAAAATATATAATGCTTCTTCGAAGTCTATACAACCACCTACAATGTGATCACTACATCCATTGCCTTCCAATCCCCTGTCAGTAAGTGTACTTTCAACGCAACAGCCCCATGCCTTTCTCTACAACTTCCTATACTTGTATTAATTTTTTTCATTTCATCTATCTTTTATGCTTTCCTTTTACTTCAGAACACTAATTCCCATATATCACATCCAACTAATTCAACTTCTGTTTACCCCCTCTTCCAGACTACCAAGATGGATAGCAAGTAGTACTTGTGTCAACTTTATCGATACTGTGATGAGATAGATGGACAACAAGCTTCTCTTCTTCACATAAAGGCAAGACACCTTATGTGCTCGGTCTTCCTTCTTCATCGTCTCCAACCAACTATTGACCTTCTGATAAGCTCAAGGACTTGTTGCAACGACTTATACATTTGCATGAAAGAGATACAGTAAGAAAGCTTTGGTTCGATTACTAGTCCCGCAATTCTCATCTTGGTGTTGTCATAGATACAAACTAGTGTTTTCGTTGTCGTTGCACCCTCTGCATATGTGATTAGCTACCATCTCAATACCACTTTTTCAAAAGAAAATGTAAAAAATAGAAATTGAATATGCTTCGCTCCAAACACTTTTGGATTGCAGTGAATGCAATGTTATGTTATTTTGTTTGCACATTTACGCTCGAAATGTGCTTCGTTCCAAACACTTTTGGATTGCACTGAATGCAATGTTATGCTATTTTGTTTGCACATTTTCACTTACCATCCTGTATGCAATGTAGTTTGCAACACTTCCTCTGTTTCGAAACATGTCGATTAAATATATTAGCAATTAAAGCAGCCATTTTTATAGGTTGCTAAATCTTATAAAATACATAATGCTTCATTTTCAAAGCCTTTGAGAGAGTCTGTTTACTATCTTTATAATATAGCATTTCAAAATTAGTTGTTGAATGTAAAGGCAACCATCCATCATGTCTTCAAAGTTAGAAATGCTATGTTTCTTCCTCTATAACTGTTTTTTATTCATTTCAATTTATTAGTATACTGTATTTATAATATACACTACACAAAATGAAAATTAGTTATTGAATGTAAAGGAAACCACCCATCATGTTAACAAATTTATACATGCTATAATTGTTCCTCTACAACTGTTTTCTATTCATTTCAATTTAGTAGTTATTGCAAGTAGTCATACAACACTTGTTTTATATTCATTTCAATACAGTATTCATTGCAGGTAGTCATACAACACTAAATAACAACATAGCATGGACCTTCTCCATGCCTAGTAAACAACGTAGCATCCATACATACATTTCATACAACACTAAATAACAACGTAGCATAAATTTCATGGTGCATAGTCCCTCTCTTTAATTTCAACAAAATTCTCCTTGGAGGCACAATTTTCTCTACCATTACATGTTGTCTTTAACTTCAACAACATTCTCCTCTGCTGTCTCTAATCTCGACAACCCATCCTGTCTTTAATTTCAACAACATTCTCCTCTGCTGTCTCTAATCTCAACAACCCATCCTGTCTTTAATTTCAACAACATTCTCCTCTACTGTCTCTAATTTCAACAAAAATCTCCTTGGAGGGGAAAATTACATGCTTTTTTTAATGTAAACAAAATTCTCCTATTTGCCTTCAATTTCAACAAAAAACTCCTTGGAGGAGCAAAATTGTCTTTTTTATTTAAACAAAATTCTCCTATGATGCCTTCAATTTCAACAAAAATCTCCTTGGAGGAGCAAACTTGTCTGCAAGACACTTGATAAAATGTCTATAAAGCTCACTTGCCCCAAAAAAAAAATGTCAACTATACAACTTTTTCATTCCTGCCTTTCTATCTTATAATCATCCTTTATTGCAAAGGTTTGTTCTAGTCATATTTTGTTGCAAAGGACACAAAAACATAGTCCCTATTGTTGTCACATATAATGCCCTTATTCATGACTTCTGTAAGAAAGGCAAGCTTGCACAAATAAGAAATTCTTCTACAGAATGCCCAACAAGAAAATAGTCCCTCATGTTGTCACATATAATGCATTTCTTGATGCCCATTTTAAGGAAACAAACTTACTGCTTCTTATTGCAAAGAAAACAAACTTCATAAAACTCTAGGGTTCTTACATATTACTTGTGCTTACTCTCAGAGCAAGCCAAGCTGGCACAAACTAGGAAATTCCTCTACGGAATGCCCAATAAGAAAATAGTCCCTGATGTTGTCACATACAATGCATTTGTTGATGGCCACATTAAGGAATGGAAACACAAGGAACCCATAAAAGTACTTCATGGGATGCTGAACAAAGTGATTAATCCAAACCTTTCTATTCATAAAATCGATACACCTTGCTTAAAATTTATACATCTTCATTACTTTGGCTTATCTTTTGGATTGATTTCAGTTCATTTCCTATTGATTTTATGGAACATTTTCAAAACCGACATGTACACTCTGACTTTTCCTTCTTTATGTTTCCATTTCATGTCAATGGCACTACCATGCATTTATACACCTGTCTTAGATTAAAACTTATCTGCTTAACCTACTTAATCACCATTCCCCTCATCATCTATTTCCCGGTAACTTCCAAATCCGCACCCTTGTCTCCCAACTTATCTGCTTAACCTACTTACTCACTATTCCCCTCGTCGTCTATTTCCCGATAACTTCCAAATCCGCACCCTTGTTTCCCGTAGAACTGCCTCAACAACACTATACATTCCTCTACACTTCTATCGGCGTATCTTGCGCCCTCCCGGTGCAAATGCTAGTTTATTATGGTTCACAAAAACTTGAAAATTTGAATTAGGAAAATATTTTTTTTTAATAAAATTTTAAATATATATTTTTTAATTTTATTATTTTAAAAAAATTACAAAATATATTTAAAAATAAAATATAAAATAATTACAAATTATATTTATATTTTATCATATTGATAAAAAAATAAAAATAAAATATTTAAAAACAATATTTTATCATATTAATAAAAAAATCATTTTTTTTTATTTAAAAACCATAAATATAATGAAGCTCTTGAAAATGTTAAAAATTATCTCAAAATTATATTATATAAATTGTGTGATAATTATTTTATTTTAAACATATAAACACTTTTCTTTTTTTATTGCTAAACTTATTAATCTATTCCATACTGAAAGATTTTAATTTATTGAAATTTAGCATTTGCGTTGGCTTCGATCTGTGAAGCCCATGTGTAAAATTGGTATCAGAAATCTTGAAAGATGAAATAGGAGATGTCATTTTTAATTCTGATGGCACACCTACAAACAATATGATTGGAGCTTTAACCTCCATGATCATTGAGCACTAGTGTGGCAGTGAGTCTATAGTAACAGACAAAAATGAAAATGATTTTGATGAATTTAAAATGCATGAAGATGAGCCAGTATGAAGACTTCCACAGAGATTGGATGCAAAGAATATTCCTCGTAAAGGATCCTAAGAATCTCTTATGGAAACAGGTATACCTTGCAGCCCTACCTTCAAAGTTGGTAAATTACATAAAGCTGCAAGAATTCTTTCAATTACCTTTTGAAACTTATACTTGGGGTGAGATTTGTTTAGTCATTACCAAATTTTTAGTTAGTCTCTGTACTAGCTCTAAGATGAATAAATCTTTAGATAAAATTTCAAGATTACCAGACAGCAAATCTATCTGCAGCAAGTATGGCATTACAGTTGATGATCCCCTTGTGAAAAGAAGAAGATCAAAAAGAAAGGCCAAAAAGGCTCAGAAACAAGAAAAGATTGTCAGCAGAAACAACAGGAGAAGAATCTCCTCCAAGCCATCACAGAAAAATGGATATTATAAATATGTCCCTAAAACACACTATTATAAACCATCAGATATTCATCTGAAAAGCCATAAGAATGAAAAGCTCAATCAAATCACATGCTAGTTGTGTGGTAACACTGGCCATACTGCAAAAAGATGTCTTGATGGAGAAGAATCAAAGAAAAATAGAGGCAGAAAATCTCAGCCTCTCAATAAAGGTAAGACAGTGGTGAAATTTGAAGATAGATGCAAAAAGTGTGGTTCTCCACACCACAAGGCAGAAAACTGTCCAAGCATGGTAATTCAACAACAAGAAGTTGTTGATTATTCATCTGATACATACAGTGAATCTTCCTCTTCCAGTTCCTTAGTAGAAGAGTTACAAGCTCAAGCTCAATTACAATGTTTTTGTTTAGATTTTGAAAACTGTCAATGTGGTTGTTCTTCTGATGATGAATCTGACTCTTCATCCTATCTTTCTTTAACAGAACAATTTAGTTCCAAACTAAAAGTTCTAATGGCACAAACAGATGATGATGAGCTAAAAATCTTTGCACAAATTCATGCAATGGAAGAAGGAGATCTCAAAAATAAATTACTTGAGACATTCATGTGACAAGTATCATCCACAAGCAAAAGTGCCAACAAGAAACCGCTCTTCATCGAAGCATCTTTTGAGCGCAACACAAAGGTCTACCAAAGAGATCAGCTGCAGAACAAAGTTCGTTCACTCACTTTGGGGGAGTTGAGTAGAGAAACTCACATGCTCAAATCTGAAATTTCTATTCTGAAATCTCAAGTTGCAAAGTTAGAAAAAGGAAAACAGGAAATGGCACAACATGTTTTAGGACATTGCACTAATTACAATTTGCACAGTGTACCATTCCCAGAACCTAAAGTTGAAATACTTGAGGGAAAACAAGATCCTACTTTAGGATTCATAGAAATGCGTGTTCTATCAATAGAATACCAGCGACACCATGTCCAAGTAAATATTTGTATCAAAGAAGAAATGTTTTCTCTCATTGCACTTTTAGATTCTGGTGCAGATGTAAATATTTTCAATAAGAAGGTCGTCCCTTCAAAATATTGGGTTTCAACCTCTAGAAAAATAATAGGGTTAGGAGAAAAGACCCTGCAATGTGAGGTTCCTAAAGCCGCTGTCTGTTTTGACACTCACTGTATCAAATTGAAGTTTGCAGTAGGAGACATTCCTGTAGACTGTATCTTAGGAAATGTCTTTCTAGCAACAGTGGAACCACATGGCTCAATAAGACTAGCAAATAACAGAGCTGGTTACTTTATTACTGTACCAACTTCAGAGGGAAAATTCAAAAGAATTGATATGCCCTATGTTTCAAATCCTGGGGTATATACCATGGTATAGGCCATGCAGGAACTTAAAAAAGCTGAAACAAAGCTTATAGAGCTTAAGGACCTCAAGTCCACTATTCATACAGGGGAAAAATTAAAAACCCTTGAGGTTCAGAGAAAAATCTCTGAAATCAAAACAAAAATAGAAGCAGAATGCTGCTCAAAAGAGCCCAATGCCTTTTGGCATAGAAAGCAGCACTTTGTAGAACTGTCTTACAAAGCTGAATACACAGGCAGAGAATGTAAGTCCAAAGCTATCCCCATGAATAAGGAATATAGGGACTTATGTGAAAAATAAATAAATCAGTTGTTGAGCAGAAAGTTAATCAAAGAGTCCAATAGCCCATGGAATTGCTATGGATTCTATGTGAATAAGAGATTATAACAAATTAGAGGAATTCCAGGACTTGTAATAAACTATAAGCCTCTGAATTTATTACTTGCCGATAATACATACCCAATTCCACACAAAGGAGATCTTCTGGGTAGAATATCTGGTGCAAAAATATTTTCTAAGTTTGATCTAAAGTCTGGTTTCTGGCAGGTTGCAGTTGCAGAAAAGGATAAATTTAAAACTACCTTCAGCATTCCAGCAGGTCATTACGAGTGGAATGTCATGCCATTTGGCCTCAAGCATGCTTCCTCAAAGTTCCAGAAGGTTATGGATTCAATATTCAAACCTTATGCAAATTGGTTGCTTGTTTATATAGATGACATTCTTATTTTTTCCAAAAATATTCAGGACCACTTTAAGCATATACAGATTTTCATAAAATTGGTCAAGAAAAATGGTCTGGTGCTCAGTAAGAAGAAAATTGAAATATTCCAGATGTCAATAAAGTTTTTGGGACACACAATCCAGAACGGCCAAATTGCACTGCAAAGCCATGCCATGGAATTTGCAAATAAATTTCCTGATATCATCCTTGATAAAACCCAGCGTCAAAGGTTTTTAGGATGTTTGAATTATGTTGGGAATTTCTATAAGGATTGTGCAGAAGATAGATCTCTGTTAAAACAGAGATTAAGAAAGAATCCTTCGCCTTGGACGAATGATCATACAGAGGTTGTCAAGAAAATTAAAGCCAAGGTAAAATCTCTCCCAATTTTATATGTTGTTGATGATAATTCTTTCAAAACTTTAGAGCAAATAGTTTAGTTTGCTTCAGGAACCTGGAGCCCAGCGAAGAAAAACTACTGTGTCATAGAAAGAGAGGTAAAGGCCGCCTGGAATTCCATTGACAAGTTTGCATTACACCTTGTCAATAAGAAATTTTTATTAAAAACATGTGCATCAGCCTTGAAAAAAGTCCTTACAAAGGACATTAAAAAACCTAGTGAAGCCAAATTTTCTAGATGGCAAACACTATTTGAAAACTTTGATTTTGATGTTGAACACATCAAAGGAGCAAAAAACCACTTGCCATATTTCTTAAGACAGGAATTCATCCAGCAACAAGAACAAGAACACGTCATGGTGATAGTTACAGAATGGGATCAGAGTCATCAAAGAGAAATTCTGAGGACTATCCCAGAAGACAAAAGATGGATTGAATACAGAGATGAGTGGAAGCCAACTTGGTAGCTCATAAACACTAAAGTTATGGATGCAAATTTGCAGAACCATACAGATCTTATGCATTTAGTTCCAGAACGACGAGTATTTCCAAAAGGCAACAGATGGATTCATGACATGATATACTCAAAAAGTATGTCAGCATCATATGAAGCTGAACAAGCATTGGCAAATGTTTTTTTAGATATCTTTGTCATCTGGTCTAAAGGAGGTGATAGACGAAGAATCTATCACGATTATTTAGTCATTAACAAAACTAGAAATCCCGAGTGCACATGGACAAATTTAAACCAATGGCCAGGGAATGATCCAAACTTAATATTCCCTGATACCATCTACAATTTCTCGGGATATAAAAAATTATGGTGGGATCTTTTAAACAAAGATGGTAAAAATTGAGACCCACTATACTAAGCTAAAATTTGGTGCAACATGGATCATGCAGGGTAACCAACAACCAGATTGGTTACAAGACTGGTGGAGTGAATATGGGCTTAACAAGACTGCTATAGATCCTGTATCATATGAGTCATATTTTCAGAGTGAATGCACATGGTGTATTGACAATGGAATTGGTGAATGTTTCCATACACCCTACCAGACGATAGGTGATCTTCGTTATGTAGAAGATTCTAAAATCTTAATGCAACACATGAGACAACATAATCAATGGCTAGTAATGACGAAGATCAAGCACCAAGTTGTTCTGAACAAACCCATGATTGTCAAGAGAATATACACCAAAGCATGGAATGACACAACTTATCAAAGGTACAGATTTCCTGGAATAAAAATCTTAGATGACCCAACAAAAAGTGGTTCTCATGGAATCCACTAAAATAAAAGTTTCCACTTTGGACTGTCTCCCAGTCACGGGATAAATGTGACTGGTTTTTCCCGAGGATTTTTCCAATAAAAAAACATCCTCTATGTAATTATTTGTAATAGTTTTCTTGTGGGCCTTCTGTATGAAAAAGGTATCCACTTTGTTATGTACCCACATATCTATGTCCGGATGATGGAATCTCTGTGCGGATGTCACTTCGGCGTTACCCGAAAACAATGATTCCCTCTCCACGTCTTAGTCCTGGACAAATTCGAATTGATTGGTTGTCCCCCCTCACATCCTATATAAGGAGGGTTAGGCTCATTCATTCGGCATCGTCAGTTTGTGAGTTGTTAGAGTTTTGTGTGTTTAGAGTCGGAGTCTGCAATCTTCCTGCTCTGCATCTACAAGCTTTAAGCTTGTTCTGCTTGCATCACAAAGTTGTGACCCAAGTCTATAGGTCGATCTAAGAAGCCTGTGCATCAATGTGCTTGGCACTGGTGAGAACCTAAAGTGGCCAGATCTATAGTGAGTCAAGTTTTGTGTTATATATATTTTCGTAGACTGAGTCTGTATACAGCCAGGAAGCCTCCAGAACGCTATCTCATTTATTGAGAAGTTATCACTGGTAAATGCTGATACAGTCAATCTCAGGAAATAAATCTGAGTCCATGAGATTTATGTAATCAAAATATTATGAGATCAATAAAGAGTAAAGATTTTTCCGCATTCTTGAGTAATTTATTTTTGAGATCTCCTTCTTCCATTGCACGAATTTGTGCAAAGATTTTTAGCTCATCATCATTTGTTTGTGACATTAGAACTTTTAGTTTGGAACTAAATTGTTATGTTAAAGAAAGATCGGATGAAGAGTCAGATTCATCATCAGAAGAACAACCACATTGACAGTTTTTAGAATCTGAACAAAAACATTGTAAGTGAGCTTGAGCTTGTAACTCTTCTACTGAGGAACTGGAAGAGGAAGATTCACTGTATGTATCAGATGAATAATCAACAACTTGTTGTTGTTGAATTACCAGGCTTGGATATTTTTCTGCCTTGTGGTGTGGAGAACCACACTTTTTGCATCTATCTTCAAATTTCACCACTGTCTTACCTTTATTGAGAGGCTGAGATTTTCTGCCTCTATTTTTCTTTGATTCTTCTCCATCGGGACATCTATTTGCAGTATGGCCAGGCTTACCACACAGCCAGCATGTGATTTGATTGAGCTTTTCATTCTTATGGCTTTTCATATGAATATTTGATGGTTTATAATAGTGTGTTTTAGGGACATATTTATAATATCCATTTTTCTGTGATGGCCTGGAGGAGATTCTTCTCCTGTTGTTTATGCTGACAATATTTTCTTGTTTCTGAGCCTTTTTGGCCTTTATTTTTTATTTTCTTCTTTTCACAAGGGTATCATCAACAATAATGCCATACTTGCTGCAGATAGATTTGTTGTCTAGTAATCTTGAAAGTTTCTCTAAAGATTTATTCATCTTAGAGCTAGTACAAAGACTAACTAAAGCTTTGGTAATGACTGAATAAATCTCACCCCAAGTATAAGTTTCAAAAGGTAATTGAAATAATTCTTGCAGCTTTATGTAATCTACCAACTTTGAAGGTAGGGCTGCAAGGTATACCTATTTCCATAAGAGATTCTTAGGATCCTTTACGAGGAAGATTCTCTGCATCCAATCTTTGTGGAAGTCTTCATACTGGCTCATCTTCATGCATTTTAAATTCATCAAAATCATTTCATTTTTGTCTGTTACTACAGACTCACTGCCATACCAGTGCTCAATGATCATGGAGGTTAAAGCTCCAATCATATTGTTTGTAGGTGTGCCATCAGAATTAAAAATGACATCTCCTATTTCATCTTTCAAGATTTCTAATTCCATTTTTTAAATTAGAGCTGGAGATGACCCTACTTCCCACCATCTTAACAATGTTCCTGTGAAACATTGTATCAATGTCTTGCATGCTTCTACCTCAGTTTTTCCTCTGAGACACATGACTTTATACTCAGTGATCATTAAGTCTATCATCTGTCTGATCTGTCCCATGATGAGATTATCAACATTCCATTCTCTGTGACAGTCAGGATAGAAACTATGGGTTTCTGGAAGTTTTCCCATTCCACTGAGGTCAGGTGCAGAGTACCTGGTGAACTGACTTTCGAAAGGCTCATAAACTAGAAGGACTTGAGTCTCAGATTCTTTGTCAGATTCTTTAAACAGAGAAGCAGGGGAGACTTTTTCTTCTGAAGTTCTTTGAGAAGATTGTCCTATTTCTTTTGGGAACAAATGGGGAAATTTTTCAACTGTACTTACGGGATTCTAGAATGTACATTTGTCTTATACAAGAAAGAGGCTGGAACTGGCTTATCTGACTTTGAAGGATTTAGCTTCTCAAATTTTTCAGACAACTCAGTAATAATTCCACGAGTAGAATGTGCCTCTTGTACAATCTTGCATTCTACTTCTTCTAATTTACAAAGAGATTCTCTGGTATAAGACTTCAAAAGAGAAGTATCAAACTGAACATTATTTAAAGCACTATTTACCTCATTTACAGAGACTTGTATTCTGTCAATCTGTTCTTTGACAAAGACTGTCTTGGAAACATTTTTTTCAAGACCTGTTATGGCAGTATTTGACCAGTTTAACTGCTCACTGGCTTTCTGTATTCTGCCATCTATGCCAAGAGCATTATCATCCTTTAGCACTAAGGGAATGGCTTTTGCAGTGTTTTGTGCTTCTCCTAGGATGATGCCTCTATAAGGAGGAAAGGTAATAACAATCTCAATTTTACTACCGTCAAGGGCTGACCAAGAATGCTGAGAGGAAGATGTTGTAGCATCAGTCATCAAAACCACTTCAGATTGTTTATTTTTCTTCCATGAATAGAAAGATATCCAACTATTCGTTCTATTCATATAATCTTTCTAGTCTTCTGACAACCTGATTTTTTCTTTACTTGAATGTGTGAGACCAAAAGATTCAGCCTCAGGATGGGTGTAAATGTCCCAGTTTAGAATCTCTTTCATCCACTGGGTTGGTACTTTATGTTTTTGGCAACCATCCATAATGGTGAAAAACTTGTGCATCTCCATGACTAAGGGCTTCTTAAAATTAGTAGGAAGATCTTTAAACCTTGATTCAGGAATTAAACCACTCATTTGTTCAAGGTATCCGAGACCATATTTGGGCATGTTTGGTGTTCTCATCTTGCTAAACATCTCCGTCAACCTTGGATCTTCGTTCTCCAGAGAGGGTAATTCATGCATCATTAACACATGGTCTGACTCATGAGGAAAAGGGATGTCAGAACATTTAGGATTAGGACATGGGTTAACAGATGTGGAAGCTGGAGCTTCACCTGTCCTAAAGTGATGATTTTCAGGAATGACTAGATTGGCTAGAGTGTTGAGGTTAACAAGATCTTTGCATTCTGGACATGATACTTCAACTCCATACTGAAAGATTTTTGTTTTTTAATGGTAAATATTGGAGTTCTTTAGCTAGGTCGAGGCTCGACATAACCACCTATTGCATCATAATTTTAATGTACCTTCTAAAGATACGCAAATCCCTCACTTTTTCAATTGTTGAATAGCCATAATTCTTATTATATTGTTTAATGCTAACCATACTAATTGCAAAACATTATCCATTAATGTATTACATGTGTAACCATCTGTCAAGTTGCCCTATGTTAAAATAATCATATTCAATAGGAATATGTGTGAGAATTTAGAGTTCACATTATAAAATTAGAATATTGTGTATATGTCTAGGATTTAGAGGTCACAATAAAAGCAACGATGGTGGAAAATAATTTTTTAAATATAATAGAGAAACCAAGGGAGTAGTTTGGTCAAAATAAAAAATTAAAGAAAAAAGAAAAAAAAAATAAATAAAAATAAAAATCGTTCATTTTTTTTTATTGTGGGTGTTTATCATTTATGTTTTTTATTAGCTCTATAGCCTAGTATAGGTATATTTCACCTAAACTTAAACATGTAAATATATAGCTATGGGGTAGACCTCACATAAACTATTAAACATGTAAACTTAATGGTGATGTTTAACATTTAATATTTTTAATCTTATGTGCTTTATTTAAAAATCAATTTAATTATTATTATGTATAAACACAATATAAATTTAAAATATAAAGAGGTTTATGAACATTAAAAAAAAAAAAAAAGTATGGTAAATAAATAAAAATATAAATAAACTAGAAGTATGGTAAATAAATAAAAGCTCTTTTTATACTTACTCTAGAAGTATTACAAATAAACAAAAATACAAATAAACTAAAGATATGGTAAATAAATAAAACCTCTTTTTATAGTCACTCCCTAAACCTCTTTATATTTAAGAAAACTAAGAAAAGAGGTTATTTTAGTGAAGCCTATGGGCCAAATACCATATTTATAAAAGAGGTATGGTAAATAAACAAATATAAAAGAGGTATAAAGAGGTATGGTAAATAAATAAAAATATATCAAATAGGATTAGAAATCAACATCTAATTATATGACCCTAGATGCGGGTGACACGTCTAGATCGTGTGAGGACAGATTCTCCCATGCTCAGGCTAGCGTCGCCCTTCAACACCAGCTCTAACATGATGCGGAAACTTAATTCATCAATCATTCATAACGGTGCTCTGCCACACCTGCCCTCTTGCCATACTTTGTATCACATGCAATCACACTTGGATTGTCCCTCAACGCATTTGTGTGTGTGCCAGAACCCTCACTACATCTGTGCTCGTGCCACAAGTCTTCAAAAGGCACTGAAACTCCCCATTCCGCTAGCTCACTGCTGCTCCAGTCGGTCTCAAGAGCCATCGTTGTTTTTCCCCTTGCCATCACATCGTTGCTCCAGCTTCCCTCGCGCATCTCCGTTGCGCGCCCCCTGCTGAGAGCCCCCTGTCGCACACCCTCCTGCAATGTGCTCCTCCCACTGAGATCCTCCTTGTTGCGAGCTCCCCGAATGTGCGCCTCCCTGTTGAAAGCCCCTCCCCCTATGCCTCTCCTTGCTGCACGCCATCCGCGGCAAGCTCCCCCGTTGCGCACCCCCTGCTGCGTGACCCCCTATTACGTACCCCACTGTTGTGCACCTCTGTTGCGCGTACTCCAGTTGTGCATCTCACTGCTCTTGGCCTAGCTTCCCTTCCTCTGCTCGATAACCTCCCCATCACCTTGCGACAACGTCAAAATTCCATCAAGGGCAACCAAAGAGGTGCATTCTCGGGGCGCTATCACCGCAGTCAAGATCAACGTCTGGAATCCATTGAAGGTTCCTCTTCAGGAAGTCACGAAAGGAAGGCTACTCAAATGCTTGACTGCACCCAGGAAGAAATTGTCTTAACTCTATAGAAGCCTAGGTGAAAAAGAGGCCCCAAAAAAACTACCATAGTGCACTCTGAGCTGCCCACTCTTCGGAAAACTGAGCCGCTCCCTATTCACGAGCTAGCGGAGGAGGAGACAGACATTTGGATCATGGATTCAGATGGATTCTGGACTAGATTTTTAGATGCAGAGTACCTGGTTGCTCCTATCATCCACGCAACCCTCGTGCAAGCCTACAGCTGAGAAGGAAGGCATTACGTGTGAATATGGATGCCTCATCGAGGAGGAGGACCCTACAACAGAGGATGATGAAGGAACACCATGATTGCGCGATAGCTCGATTCCTTTGTGTTTTTTTTCAACTCAATACATACTATATCCATTTTGTTTTTATATGTGTTGCGGAACATTTTGTAAAACATGACTGTTTGACTTTTTTAAGGGGTTGATTTCCTCCTAAGAGATAACGCCAAACCTACTTTATTTTGAAAACTGCCAAGGCTAGGATTGGCTAAGCACCGCTAGCCATCTCAGCCCAATGCCTATGTAAAGTTTCTTTTATGATCTAATATAGTTTAACGTAACTTACAAAAAAAAAAAAAACATCAAATTACATGAGGATTAGAAACACATTTCATTTTAGAATGTGAGGCCTTGAAAGACAACAGGGAAAGTTATGCAAATATTTTGGCAGCTAGCTCTTGGGATATTCTATTTTACAAGGGCTTTGTCAAGAAGCTGAGAGAGTTTATTGTGAAACTTCGCAGGAAAATGGCAGAATACAAGAGCCAGATAGAGAAGCAATATGTCCTATAGGCTATATTTAGCCTCGTAAACGTTAAAATAACTTCTTCTTCTTCTTCTATACCAAGCCTATGTGGCAAATATCATGGTAAATAAAAGAGGTATGGTAGATAAATAAACTATAAGTAAACTAGATGTATGGTAAATAAATAAAACCTCTTTTTATATTCACAAACACTAAAAGAAAGGTTGTATTTAAGTGAATCCTATGATTCAAATAACATGGGCCAAATTATTATTAATAACATGCAAAAAAAAACATTATTAACCCTAATATTAATATTAATATATTGTAATATTAATATTATTAAATTTAATAAATTTGGATTAATACAATATTAAATTTTAAATTTGTTATATTATAATATATATTAATATATCATGATATATATGAACTCTATTTATATATGGGAGGGAAGAACAAAGACATAGATTGATAGAGGTAGAGAGATAAGAGGGAGTCATAAGGGAGAGATGGAGATAAAGGCGGAAGGAGAGGGAGAGAGAAGGGAATGAAGAGAGAGAGAGAAGGAGAGGAGTGAAAGAGATAAAGAAGGGTAAGAGAGGGAGAGGGAGACACAAAGATGGAAGGGGGAGATAGAGAAGCAAAGAGGGAGGGAGATAGTGAGAGGATTGGAGAGTAGAGTGATCTGAAAATGGAGGAGATGTTCTCTTTCCTCTTCCTCGGAATCACATAAACAAATCAGAATCGTTCTGATACTTTGCAAGGTAAAAATGGGTCTTGACACAAACAAGTGTTTCCAATGTCTCTTCAAGTGATGAATTAGTCTTCACATGTAAACTTGACATAAGCAACATAAAAACACATAACTCATGTAGGCAATGAAGAACGTAACAATAGATTTGTTGACAGAGTTCAACCCTCCTGGGCTACATCTTCGGCTCTCCTAACATAGCTAGACTGCTCCATATATTTAGTATAGAAAAGGGAGTACATAAAAAAAAATTGATGGAAACATGTGACTATTGCCCCTACAAGGTAAATTTCTCGTGCAAATAACTCTCACATAAAGAAACAACACAAGGAATCTCCTACAAAGATCCTATACTCCAACTGAAATGAGCTAAAATGAGCATGTGAGCAATTCAATTCCACATTGAAGAGCATAAATAAAACTTCCCTCAACATAACATAATGAAAAAAGTGAAACTAAGCTGAACCCTGCAAGTTACAGCTGCTACAAGAGACTACTAAAGGTGAGAATACCCCTACAAGGTCTTCTCCATGCCCAAACAGCTTCGAGAACTACTTCCAAACCCTGGTTCATCCATACACCTTTTGCCTCAAACGTGAAAAAATACTCTTTAGATGTGCTCAAATCAAAAATTAGAGGTTACAATCAGATCCAGAACATCCAAAAACCCCAAAAGAGGACTCTTTCTTAACTCAATTTGGTCAGAAAATAAAAAAGATATGCTCAAAAGCCTGATTGATCCATATGCCCTTGGCCTTAACCCTGTAAAAACACTCCATAGATGTGCTCAAATAAGAAATCAGAGGTCTCCATTGTATCTAGAACATCCAAAAACCCCTAAGTGCTCTTTCTAAGCTCATTTTGGCCAAAAACTCAAAAATATATGCTCAAAATCATGATTGATCCATACACCCTTGGGCTTCAACCTACAAAAAAACTCCTTAGATGTGCTCAAATCATAAATTATAGATCACCATTGGATCCAAAACATCCAAAAACCATGAGTGGACTCTTTCTAAGCTCAATTTGGTCTTATACTAAAAAAGATATGCTCAAAACCCCAATTGATCCATACACCCTTGGTTTTCAACCTACAAAATGACTCCTTAGATGTGCTCAAATCAGAAATTAGAGGCCACCATTGGGTCCATAACATCAAAAACCCCTAAGTGGACTCTTTATGAGCTCAATTTGGTCAAAAACTCAAAAAGATATGAGCTCCTAAGCTCTCCCATGAATTTTATAGTTAATCATCCTACAAATTCGACCAAATGTCTAACAATCCTAAAATTCTGCCCAAGTTTTCACTAACAAAGCGACAAATTCGCTTCTCACCAGCACATTTTGTAGGTTCAATAATTTAGCCTCGGACCCTTTAACTCCAAAAAGCATGGCCAAATGCCCACATGGGCCCAAGGGCTGGGCCTTAACACCCACCCCCCGTCGATTTAGCCCCTAAACGCGGGATCGTGGTCGTGTCGCTGTGTAGTGGACCGAGGGCCAAGGGCTTAGCCCCAACTCTTCCCCAAAATGTGCCATATGAAAAGCTTTAAATAGAAATTTGGCACCATGGTTAATAATAACCATCAATGGTATAATGGTAAGGTTTTGTGTTAGTGGATAGGAGGTCTTGTGTTTGAACCTCTCGAGCCTCACCCGGACCCATAACAAACATTTTGACCGCCACCGAGGTGCCACGTGGCAACCCATGACTAGGCCATGTGGCACCCAATCAATGGTCCATGCAAACACAATCGACAACCATCAACCAATCAAATCATCCATATACCAATGAATCGGATGATGCCAAGTGTCAGCTTGTTTTTAAGTTGTACCCTTCACAGTCACCCTACTGACTTAGCAGTACGGTCAACCTATTGAATTGCCCAACTCAAATTTTAGTTGTTTGGCCAAATGACCAGCGTGTGATAAATTAAGCATACGTTGTCAGATTGAGGTGAAACAAATGTCGTTGGATTCACACTCACGAGCACTTTGATTTGGTGTTGGTTTCAAGATTTTCTGGGCACTTTTAGCTTTGAGCTAAAAATTGATCACCTGATCACACCTCCCCACTATGAACTTTTGGACTCCAAAAGTTTACTTCCATGGTCAATATAATGAAGCTAAAACTCTAAAAGCACCCAAAAACCCAATCCAAAATGCTAACTTTTCAATGGGTTCCCTTCAAGCCCCACTCAAGGAACTCTACCTATCTTATTCGTGAAGACCTATTGTCTTGTTAAGACTTGAGCCAACATTTTTATCACTCATGCAAGATAAAAATACTAATGAGTGGAATCTGAACATTCTCTTTAATCTCATCTTTAAACGACTCAAAAAAAATAATCTTGAAGTTAAATTGTTGAAGACAAACTTGACACCATCTTGGAATTCATAAACTTGTTTTAACGTCTTCAAGTTGAGCTTGTACATGAAAAGTACATTGATGAAAAATTTCAATGATATAATTGGCCTTTCCTACAAAATATAGTCATATTGTACAATCTTAAAAACAAGATTCTATTCAGACAAGTTTCATATCAAATACTTGTATCGGTGAACATATGGCAAACTTGAAAGACAATCTTGTACATTCACAAAAGTCCTTGAACATGTGGAATTATAAACAAGCCAATACATACATCAATGAAAAACACATATTTATTGTACATAGTGACAATGATTGTTCACTTTACACAAGTACCTAAACAAGTAAATGACGAAAAGTAATTACAAAATTTACAAAGAAACTTTACAATAAGTCTACGCAAAATTTGTCTCTCCTAGGCTTATGGGTTCTCTTTTTGCATTATCTTTTCCCTGAAGGTTAGTTAGAATTTTTGTGAGTCTTCTTTGCCACCTCTTTCTTCCCTTGCATTTGGTTACACAATCTCTTTTCCTTCTTTGAACGAAGATTTGGATGCAACATGTAACATTGTTCATTTCCATGCCCATGCATCTTGCAATGAGTACAAAATAACTTTCTCTTGTTTGTCGACAAAGAATAATATCATGTGATGGAAAATCGTTATACTTTATGCCTAGAATATTATCCATTCTTTTAACCATTATCATACGTTGCTCACATACAACCAAGCCCAAGTCTTTCAAAAACTAACGGACTTGATACAAGGGCATGGCCCCCTTTCCTCTGCCTTCACCGACTTGAGGCAGAATTCTCCCTTGTAGTTTTCTGCTCCATGTAGTCCTCAATTGTTCGAAACCCATCTTCTGGAATCTTCTACCTCGAGCTACTCCATGAATCTTCAATGTCGGATTGTTCGACATCCATCCTCTAGAACTCAATTGTTCGAGACCCATCCTGTAGAACTATCTTATTCGAAACCCATATTTTGTAGAACTATATTATGTGAGCTTGAGCTAGCTGCCTGAATTTTCAATTTCGGATCCAGCGAGATCCATAATCCATAGTAATGTGGACCATAGATTGAGGAAGCCACGCGAGTTCTTTATCGATGCTTCGTACCACATGGAACACCCTATTCGAGAGAGAGTCAAAATAGTTGAAATTAACTAGATGATGCCATTAACCTCGATTCAAATTGAAAGTTATACCTAGTTCCCATAATCAAGATTTGATTCCATCGTAAATGGTAATTTGCAAAATCAGATTAATACTAGTATAAATCTATTTTAATTTCAGATTTAATATGAAAACCAAGAAGGATTGCATATATTTCTTACTATTTAAATTACATTTTTTAATGTTTAATAAAATATATATAATCAAATAATCGTTTTAATCTTAAAGATTATTTTTTATGACATATTTTTAATGATATATATATATAATTGACATTAAAATATTTTATATAACATAGGAATAAAATCTTAAATCAAACTAAATAACTCTTTTCAATAAACCAAAAATTGGTCTCAGTGGAAGTTAACCATCACATCATCATCATCATATAAAGACATTTTATCATCATCATCATCATATAGAGACATTTTATCATATTCTTATTATTACGATGATTTTTTATTATTAAAATATTTTAAGTATATGTCAATATTATAAACTAGCATTTGCACCACTGTGCAAAGGGAACGTCGGAGGCGCGTTAAATGGCTGGTGGGTGGAGTTAATGACAGAGTTGACAAGTTGACAAGTTGACAGAGATGACAAATTTCAAATTTCTATTGGTTGGAGAGACAAACACATGTCAAAATCTCATTAGTAGGAAGGGCGATGGTCAAGCTCTCTTATTCGCTGGGGTGAACAGTGTTTGCCCACCCAAAGCCAACAAAGAGAACACCTCTGACGTAACAATACTTTTTAAGTAATAAATAGACTTTTTTTATAATAATTATAACTAGCAATTGCACCGGGGGTTCAAGGGAACGCCAGATGGAGGAGATGTGCGGTGCGAAATAGGCGGGTTTGTTCCACGTTCACCTCTTGGTTCCGTTCCTTCTACGCTCCAGGTTCCATCTTCTGCGTTCACTTACTCTTCGGTACACTTTCCTTAGAGCAGTTTTCTTCACACGTTTTTTGCACAAAATGGGTAAGCTAGCAAACTTTGTGTTGAAGTCTCGCTCTAGTCCTCCCCTATGCTGGTCCTTAACATGAATTGTATTCCATTCTGGCTTTAAAACCCTCTAGCATACATTCAACGTACAGCTCAACGCTAGTTCCCATTTCTGTCTCAATTCTTTGCTCTGGCTTCAGGAATTCGAGCACAACCAAGGTTCGACCTGAAGGGATTTTCACTATAACAAAATTACAATACAATTGCCCCTCCTTTTAAGTGGGGATTTCTTCTCTGTTCCGTATACATAATCGTTCTATAATGGCATTATTCAGAAATTCAAAAGGTTGAATTGGTTTGACAGTCATATCATAGGTTATCAAGTGCTCCAACATCCTGTAATATGGTGAGACTCAAACATGATTTCTAACCTGAATCCTTTTCTCTCGAGCACCGCAAATTGAAGCCCTGCGCGGCGGTCCACAATGCCCATCTCCGCGACCTTAGACATAGACAGACGGTGGGAAAACGTTCGTGAAAATCATGCTAACAGGCTAACCAACAGATGACAAACACGTGGCAAAATTTGATTAGTGCGAAGAGCGGTATGGTATTTCTCCTACTGGCTGGAGTGAGCAGTGTTTGCTTAGCCCACTCCAGCAAAGAAAACGCCTCCAGCGTAACGAGAATATGAAGTTGATGGAAGGTTGTAGATATGTAAGAGAAATAATTTTATGAAAATAAAAAGTTTGTGACGATATGGAATATTGAATTTTAAACTGTCAAACATTTTTTTTTTGGTTATTCTTAGCTAGGTAATATAAACTGTCTACGTAAATATGAAAATGTCTTGAATTTGTGTCTATGTAAATATGAAAATGACTTTGGAATAAAATTATGTGAGTATGAGGATTGTAGTTGGACATAAATAATGAGTGATGTAAATAGGAAATAGGGCAGAAAAATGGAAAGAAAAGCATATATTTTGAAAAAACAGATAAAATTTTTCTGAACAAATCATAATTAAGTCATTCATGATAATAAGTATGTGTGCCATTTAAATTTTCTGAAAACAGGTAAATGAGAAGAAATTGGGCTAAGCAATTTCCTATTGAAATGTATAGAAATGAATATCGTTGTCCTTCATGAAAAGAAACTTTAGTTGCCGGCAGAATAAAAAGTTAAAAACAATTATCTATGACTTGATGATGGTTTGAAACAACGTAAATCTACTTCAGAAATCTAATGAGGATTCTAAATACACATATCTCTAGCAACACTGTCTACGCTAATTCAAAGTATGTTATGATTTTCAAAAGAATGTGAGTAATGGTCATAATTTTCACATGATTAAAGTTATGGAATATTTACCTCATGTTTCAAGGATTTTAACGGAATCTTTGAAAAAATCATCAAATAAAAGGAAACTTACAACCTACATAATCTTTGAAAAACTCATCCAAATAAAAAGAAACTTACAAGCTTTTGTTTTAGCAAAATCGTGTGAAAGCATTTTGAATAATCTCGTTGGCTAATAAGTCAACTTTCTGAGTAGCATTCGTGCAAAATGTTGAGTCAATGTCTCATTATTTTGTCGAAACTGTCCAGACCTTGTTTTAATATAAATTTTGTGTTGGAAATGTTTAAATATAAAAGAGATTCTTCGACTGATCCATTCTAATTCAACACCAATCCTCTATACAAAACATGGAACTTTGGAAATGTCTTACCCTGCAATCACTGAAGTCCATGAAACCACGTTTTGTTCAGGCATTTCGTCAAAAAGTTTCAAGGCTTCATCAAGACGTCCATTATGTGCAAGCTCTGTAATAATTGCATTCCATGAGGCCACATCTCGTTCAGGCATTACTGTTACACTTCTCAATTTTGAACATCTTCGAATTAACTTTTCTGAATACCTCTTTCACCTCCTAAATACCCATAGAAGTCACTCTCCGAGGTCTCTTCACATACCACTTAGTATCAAGTGCATATGCAACAAAGTAAAGTGACGTGTTCATTCTAACCCACCTTCTCTGTATGATACATCAGAATTATTGTGTTTAAAACTTTATTGAAGGGTCCCTCTGATGGATGGGAAACACCAACTCTGCCCATAATGTTGTCAAAGGTCTCATTAATTTCTAAAAGAGAAGGACAATATGAATTTCTGTAAGGATAATCTACAATAGTAGCAATAAATTCTACTATGGACCTTCAATCTGACCAGTTATTAATACCCTTTGTTTCAAAAACCTTCCCTCGATGATCTTGGTCTCACTCTACCTGCTTTATCTAGGGCTGAAAGCCATGTTTTGCAAGATCGATTGCACCTCAAACATCCTCTTCTTCAAGAAATGGAGAAACATGTTGATTATGATTTTGATTTTTTAAGAGAGGCAAAATCCATGGAGAAGATTGGTCACTTTTTTAAAAAAGTTAAGAAGGGAAAACCATTAGTTACACCACGACAATGGAATTCATGTATACAATATATCCATTATTCTAATTTCCTCTGTTTCTCAATATATTGTCGCTGCTCTTTGTGTGTTTGTACAGAGCACACTTCAGCATATTTTTCCTTCTTGGACCCAAATCCATTTGTGGACAAATAGGGAGTTTCAGAATTGTTCAAGTGGCAAACAAAATGCGTTCCCTTTTGTTTCTGAGTGTTCAAAATTCATAAGATGCCCGTGGCAAGGGTTATTGGTGCATTTTCCAGCTGCTACGTTTGTAATTTTATCTTTTGCATTTTTTTCCCAAGTTTGATAACATGCTTTTTCCTTTGGCAGCCCAACATCATCGACAAGGAGAGGCCGGACACCACCGTTGCTCCTAAGAATTCTTCACCCATTAGGTGATGCATTCTATAAGTCACAGCATTGTAATATTTGCTTTTATTAGTATTGCTGCAGGTCCTCTTTCTGTTGTGTGGCTAAGAAACCGGACACTCCAAAAATGCCCTCGTATCCCCGAATCCCCGTGTCGGACACCTCTAGGTGTCGGATTCGCCCCCAATTTGAGGGACACGAAGTGTCCGAACAAGACACGGTCGGGACACGGAGTGTCCGAAATCGGACACTCCGTGTCCCGACCATACCCTGTTCGGACACTTCGTGTCCCTTCCTGCCGGGTACGGCCGGGCCCGCGGCATCCAAAAATCGCGATTTTTTTTTATAAAATGTGGCTCTTCTCTCATGTTTTCTCACCAATTTCATTTGTGTTTCATTTGTGAAGTGAGAAAGAGAGCAAGGGCAAGAGCAAGGAGCAAGTGTGTTCTTTCGAAGAGATTCGGGCATCCGGTAAGTGCATTGTCCCTCTATAGTTTGCATTTAGTTTGTTGTTAGTGTTTGCATGTGCATATGTTTTATATATTTAGTTGTTTTTGTTTATTTTTTACAGTATTCATGGCCCAATCAAAGGCAGCAAGACAGGGGCAAAGAAAGGGGAAGAATGTCCCCATTGGAGATGCCCCTCCTATCCCTCTTTCATCAGGGTCTGCAAGTATGCCATCCATTGGAAGTGGGGCTGCAACAATAGCTTCAAATGTGCAGGGAAAACAAATTGTTGACCCCAAATGCCCATTGTGGAAATATGCAACAAGGGAGGAAGGGGCAGCAAAAAAGGGAGGAGGAAATTGTGACTGGAAATGCAATTTTTGCAATGGCCATTTCACTTGCACATATTTCTGTGTGAAAGCTCATTTGTTGGGTATTCCAAGTTGTGGCTTTAAATGTTGTACAACAATTCAATCGCCACAGAGGAAGGAATTGGAGAAAGAGCAATTTATTAGTGAGGCAAATGTGGCATCAAAAAAAAAAAAAAAAACAACAATGACGACCCCCTTCCATTCTTAAGGAAAAGCAGCAACAAGTTCCCTTTTGAGACTTTTAGCAGGGGACAATTAACAAAGAGAAAGGCAATTGCAGTTGGTCCAATGGACAATATTTTTCAAAAAGAGAATGGGGAAGAGCTTGACCTCACCATTGCATTTTTTTCTATTAGAACTTCATATCCTTTAATGTTGCATGATCACCTCTATTTATTGAGATGTGTCGAGCTCTTAGTCATGGGGCTCCATCCAGGTATGTGCCTCCTGGGTCAGAGAAGCTCAGAACCACATTGTTGACAAAGGAAAAAAAAGAGGTGGACAAAATGTTTGAGCCTATTAAATCAGCATGGCCAACATCTGGGGTTAGCATTGTTTTTTATGGATGGAAAAATCCAGCATGCCACCCACTCATTAACTTCATGGTGTCATCCTTGAATGGTGCAGTTTTCTTGAAATCAGTGGATGCACTTGGACAGTACAAGGGTGCACAATATATGGGTGAGTTATTTCTCAAAGTTATTGAAAGTGTAGGTGTGGATTATTGTGTGCAAATCATTACAAATAATGCACCTGTTTGCAAGGCCACTGGCATGATTGTGGAAGCAAAATATCCACAAGTATTTTGGACACCTTGCATTTTCCATTCATTGAACTTGACACTGAAATCTATTGCTTCTGATGTGCTTTGGATTGGAGCCATTATTGAGGATGCGCGACATATCTGCAACTTTGTACAAAACCATACAAATGCCCTCACTATCTACAAGGAGTACAAGAATATATCATTGTTGAAGATTGCAGATACAAGGTTTTCCTCTTCATTCATCATGTTGAAGAGGTTGAGGGAGGTCAAGACCGCTCTTGGGTCCATGATTATTTAAGAGTTTTGGTCTTTTTGGAGAAGGACGGATCAAACAGCCTCAAATAAGGTGAAGGACTTAGTGTTGGATGATATATGGTGGGAGAAGGTAGATCTAATTATTCAGATCATTGAGCCTATCATTTCCTTGCTCAGATTTGCAGATACAGACCAACCCATCCTAAGAGAGGTTTATGAAGGATGGGATTCCATGATTGAGTCTGTGAGGACCATTATTTTCCAGAGTCAGTGCCCAGAGTAGAGACGTCACCTGAGGCCTTCTTCACCGTCATACAGGATATTCTTGTCAGCAGATGGGACAAGAATTGCACACCTTTACATTGTTTGGCTCACTCCTTGAACCCAAAATACTACAGCCATGAGTGGCTGAATGGTGGATCTTCCCGCAGAGTCCCTCCTCACATGGATGCTGAAATCTCACAGGGGAGGAAAGATGCATTGAGGAGGATTTTTTAGGATAGGGCATCCCTTGATGAGGTGGAGGATGCCTTTGCAAATTTTTCCACTGGAAGGGGACGATTTGGAGGCTATGATTTGATTCAAGACAGGGAAGCTAAGAAGCCCCATTCTTGGTGGGAAACTCACGGGGCAGCAAGCCCTCCTCTACAACAGTTACCCATGAGGCTCCTCTCTCAGGTGACTTCATCCTCTTGTTGCGAGAGGAATTGGAGTACATATGGGAATTTGTATAGTGTGAAGAGGAGCTGGCTTGAGCAGTCCAGGGCAGAGACAATGGTGTATGTGCACACCAACCTTTGTCTCATCTACAGGAAGAGGGAGGAGTGGTTGAAGGGAAAGACAAAGATGTGGGATGTCTTTCCTGATGATATGGGTCTGGATAGGAGTGTTGAGTTGGCATTGGCCACTTGGATCTCAATGCGCCAGTGCTAGAGCCTGTTAGATTTGATGATGGATTAGAGGGGTCATCCTCCACACCAGACGATGCACAGATGATAGAGGAGGAGGATGCATCAGAGGCAGAGGAGAGCAGTGGTGAGCATGATGATTAGGATTTGGACAATGATGTTGATTATGAGGTTTGATGACTCTGACTCATTGAGGCTTCAGGCTTGTATTCTTGTAGACTGTAGTTGATTTTGTATTTTCTATTTCTATTTGCCATTGGCAGTGTCCTTATGTAACACATTTTGATTCTGATGACTTAATGAAAAAACTAAAGTATCTTACTATCTTCAATCTTGTCTTTCTGAGTCAATTTGATGATTGTATCATGTATGGTGTATCAATGTATCATTGTAATTTGTATTATAGTATCAATGATGCTGTATGCCTCATGAATATCTAATATCTATGTTTGAATCAATGAATTTTGTATGAATTTGTGCAAAAAATATCTAATTTTAAATATATTAATATATATATATATATTTTTAATAAAATAATATATATTTTAATAAATAATATATAACGTAACGTGTCCCGGAAGTATCCTGTTGGGTCCCGTGCCGTGTCATTTTCCGTGTCCGTGTCCCACCGTATCCCGTATCCGTGTCAGGTGACTTAGGGTGACTTAGTTGTGTGGGGATGTTCTGTTGGTTAAGAAGACTCCTGACAACAATCTGAAACATTATTTCATATTATAGCATATTGTTCAATGTCACATGTGTTTTCACCCTTTTTTCTTTAAAATCAAGGACAAATTCGCATGGCATTCCAAAGAGTTTTCACTAATAATACCTCGCCCAATGATGTTACTCATTTTGTTTTGTCTTTTCATTCTTTCTATACATGGCTGCTTTTGACACGTAAAATTAGCCTTTCGATGTGCAGCCCAATCTTATGAGAACTGGAAATGGAAAACCTAAAATCTTGAACAGGACAAGAACTGGAAAAAACGAAATCCTTTAACCAGCCCAGAACTGCCGATGCCAAAAATCCTCAACAGGACTAAAACTGGAAAAAACCTGGATGAAAATGCAACATTGATGAGAAGTGAATTGGTTGTAAATCTTAACACATTTCAACATTTCAAATCTTGACAATGCTTGGCAATCTAATGTGCTAAGTGAAAATGTAGAAATAATCATCTGTCATCTGCAAGGTCTGAAGACCATACTTGTGAAGTTCGAAAACTGTCAAGTGATCGAATGTGTTCATAAAATTGCTATTAAAAATGACACATAGAAATGACGAAATCGATTCCCAGCTCCTCTCCTATTCTTGCCATCTATAACATGATCCAACCACACACAGTGGAATACAAATTTTAACAAAAAATAATGGCCATTTTCAGCGAACTTTGTGAAGTTCTTATTAAACCATTTTGTTTATTCATTCACAACTTCCTTTTGAAATCAGAAACAAATGATGAAAACTTGAAAAAGAGTAGGTCTAACCTGAGCAACCACTCTACACTGGTTGTAAAGTCCTTTTCTACTCCAATCTCCAGCTACCAAAAAATTAAGTGAATCTCCAACTTTCTTTGCAGATCGAACGTGTTGGAGAGAAGAGTGGGATTTCTGTGTTAAAGAGCAAAGGAAGATTAAAATACATCCAATAAGATCTAAGATCCTTCTGCTGCTAGCAAAGGAAACTCGCCATTGCCTCGTGATCTTCATTGTCCTCACACCCACAAATACAACAAAGTAGATCCTCTGCAACCATCTCCCTATGTTTTGAGTCATTGCATATGTCTTTAAGTGACATTTCGCTATATAATCCCTGCAAAATAGGTAAGAAACCAATTGTCAATCCCTTGTATCAGGATTAATTTAATGAAAACATATTATACGTCACATTTCTACTTTTGCACAATGAGGCCCTAAGCTGATAGCAGCCTGCCAGTGCCTGCATCTGGAGGCCATTACCTTGAGGTAGTTCATTATTCAGCCTTAACAAGGCCCTATGAAAGCCTTTCAGTCCAAGACCATGTTGCTCAAATAAACACTGTTACTGAAGCATTTTAGGTAGGAAGATTGACACAAGCTGATGAAACACTTCAAGGCAATCTAATACAGATAACATCATCCCTTTCAAAATAGCATGACCTGTGTATGTCCTAAGGGCAAAATAAGAAAAACTTTGCAAGATTATCCCTGTGAAATTGTGCCCCTGCATTTTTTTAATAAAGCAACGATGCAATACATTTCCCCATATTTTCTGCCCAAGCATAGACTGCACACTGGCAAAGCCTCCTGTAGACATTTGAATACATGACAAAGTACATTTGAATACCTGACAAAGTAGTTAAGAGAAAAACACTAACCAAGTATTCCAACAAAACCAAACCCTTGAATTAATAGAAACAAAATGGAGAGGGCCAAAATTTTATTACCTTATCAAGGCCACCACGAGCTGTAACCTCAATATACAGAAGATGCAAATCCAGTTCCTTGCCTCCAATAGTTGGGACCCTAAAGGACAGCAGGACATATCAAGATTTTAAAACCTTTAAAGCTCCATTTATGTCAGTGAATTTAAAAAAATGATGTAAGAAAAGAAAATGCTAACTCTAGAATTCTGCAACAAACCTCAATGCGAATATAGAATGGTTAAAATATGGTCCTTCCCTAGTGACTCAACCACATTTTGTATCATATTTACTATAACTTTAAAGCTCAGCCTGGTGAGAAGTTACAAAATAGAACGGAAAGGGCTAGTGATTTCTGGCAATCCATTTTGCGAGGGGGTTTCCATTTGCACTATGGAATTATGTTAGACCTACTCATCTCAGCTCAACTCTCTACCTATCCGGTAACGATCCGTACATTCAAAGCTAGATCTAGTGAAATGGGAGTAGACTCGACATTTTTGCTCAACCCTAACTTGCTTCATATTTTATAACCACAAAACCTAGAATTAGCAAAGGCTTGCTATTTTCTCCCAGACCATCTATTGATTCTAAAGCATAAAGATCAAGTTGATCGCTTGTAGAAATGCAACAAAAATTTGTATTCAAACCTCATATAACTGCACAATTTCCTTATCATAAAACCAATTTTGATCACATGGAAGAAAGACCTGGCAAGTCCCTCAACCCCATCTTATTTTCTCGTTTATCAGAGATTAAAAGTTGTCATTTCATAAACACAGAATGATACCTTATACCAGTTACTCTGCCAAAAACAGGGTCATAACCAAGCTAGAGATTCTCTCAATTCCTGCTTGCTTTTATCATTTATGTTTTCTGTTCAGACTACAATCCAAAGTGATAATATGGGGCTGGCAGAGACAAATCTGTGTTGCTTGCTTTATTGTTTATCGTGATTAATCAACCCTGCACTAGGACCAAATCTAGAATTCATATTCAACTCAGACACTGGAATGCTAGAAACATCAGCTTTACTTTAAATTCGACTAACCCAACAAGGCCCTCTGAAAGCATTATCAAGTCAAAGCCCAATAGGAGTTGTCAAAACACCAAACCCAGAAAAAATATTCCCAAAGGGGTTGAAGCTGATGAGGCTTTTCATTTCGTCGTGCATATAACACCCCTGCCTAAGTCTAATTTAATGACCATAAACCTTTAAAAAGTAAACATACATTTGCAAAAATCAAACAAGCCCCCTGATCGATTTCAATCTATCACCCAGGACAGTTCGACGGCATATTTATTTCATTCACATAAACCCGCTGATTTCATAACCACTCCACTTCAACAATGCATTAAATATTGGGGGTAAAGATTCAGGAGCCGACAGAACCAAAGAAGGACCAGGCCAAGAAAGACATTTAACAATAAAAAAGAAACTCACAGAACTACAAAGATTTTAATGAAACAGTGCAGCCACACAAATGAAGATTTAAACAGCGGCTGTTAATACCATATATAAATCCGTGCCCAAACAGACCATCAACATTACAAATACACGCATGCTTTCAAATATGAAGCGCCAATACTTCCAACCCAAATGAAATACTTACATCAATTTGGTCCCCAGAGCCAAATGGAACTTGTTGAGAGTGTCGAAGAAAAGATCACGATTGGCATCGACTTCGTCATGTTTGACAAGCCGTGGGGATAGAATCCGCAACCTCCTGCCGACTGAGGGATGGGCAGGGACAAGGGCAGGGGCTCATCAAATCGTTATTGTGATGCACACAAAACACTTGCCCTGAATGAATATTGCCAATGCAATGCACACAAAAGACTTGACCGAAATTAATCCTTGATTGTTAGTAGGATATCCTCAAACCCTCACAGCGTGAAAAACCAAAATCTAAACGCCTGAAATCCAAGCCCCCAAACCTCTGAATGGGAGGAGCCCAAAACTAAAAACCCCGAACCTGTAAAACAAACTCAACTCTATTTACCAAAAGGAGAAACATCCATTTTAGACCTTAGTAGATGAGAAAACTTCCATACCCATTCCAACCGAGCTGCAGGTTTAGCCCAGTGAGAAGTTAAATAGAGTGCAGCACTGTAAGTAAGCATCGGCAGTTTCGATTTCAAACTGTTTCAAATTCATGGATGTTAGCCAGAACAAGACAACCAGGTTCATGAAAGTATAGTGTGTTATATCTCCACGGGGGTTAGAGTCTTCAAAGAAGTGGTCTGCACTGAACTCTTGAAACGTGGTCAATTCCCTTTGAGGTTAATGCCCAAAATTTTCTCGAGTTTCCAATTCATAGATTCAATGGAAAACCCAGATAAAATAAAATCAAATAAAATCAACCTGTGTATCATCCAGAAGAGCATCATTGTTGCTTTTCCTAGCTATCCCACGCAACACCTGCAAGAAGCCATCTTCCATGACTAAGACACAACATCGCCCCGATGGCGGCCATCCCTGCTCCACGAGCCTGTACCTCCTCTAAGAAATTCAACAACCTAGTTAATCGCCTCTTCGACTAACTCGTTCACTATGAACGACATCGATCGAAGCAACCCACCTCGCGTGTCGTCCACTGCGGAGGAGGCAAAGTTAACCGAGTTTCAGGAGGAATGGGTGCATATAAATTTTGCATGCAAGTTCTATTCAGTTTTTTATATACAACTTTTGCATATAAAATATTAAATTATTTGAGAGTGTAAATTTCTCTAATCCATAATCCATACATCATCATCATATAGAGACATTTTATCATATTTTTATTATTAAAATATTATATATATATATGTTAATATTATAAAACATTTTATTGATAACTTACATTGAATATTTTTTATATACAATAAATTATCTTATTTTAACAATTTTTTCTATTCAGTTTTTTATATACAACTTTTGCATATCTTTTGCATATATAATATTAAATTATTTGAGAGTGTAAACTTCATTCATACATTAAATTATTTGAGAGTGTAAACTTCTCTGATTTTTAAAGGGAAAATCACATTGTAGTTCATCAACTACATTGGGTAGTTCGAAAAGCTTAGGCCCTTTAAATGATAAATGTATAATGTGGTTTTCCCCAAACTTTTTTAAACATTAAATTATCTTATTTTAACAATTTTTTTCTAAGTTAACATAAATTAGTTAATGTAAATCTTCAACTAATTTATTTAATAAAGAAATACAACAGACAAACAAACTTACCCATCCCATAATTTTTATTTTAAAAAACCACAAAGAAAGAGGTGGCATGGACAAACTTACACCACACATATATACATTCCCTCCTAGAGGGACTTACACATTCCCTCCTATATTTTTAATTTTTATTACAAACTCACAGATTCCTTCATTCTTTTCAGATTCCTTCTTTTTTTTTTTTATTACACACTTACACATTCCTTTATTCCTTTATACTGAATTGTAAAATATTTTTTTATTTTTATTACACATCCCTTTATACTAAGTTGTTCATGTTAAGTAGATACTCAAACTTACACCTTCCTTCATTGTGAGTTGTAAAATAAACAATTAATAACAAATTAATATAATTTAATAAATATTAAATATAGCTGACAATATCAAGTTAATATAACAGTCAATAACAAGTTAATATAATTTAATGAATATAACTGAATCAGGTTTAATGTAATTGAATGAATACTTACAACGCAGAGAAATCCTTTGAGATAACACAACAACAAAATCAGATGAAACTTGATAATCTTGGAAAAAAAAATCGGATGAAATTTAAATTTAAATTTAAAAAATAAATAAATAAATAAATTCGGATGAAACTTAATGATCTTCGAAAATTTTCAAAGTTAGACGACCAAAGACATTCAAACAAAGCCCACCAAAAATATTAAATATTTATTCAAGACATTCAAATAAAGATAAACAAAGCCCACCAAAGAGATGTTAAAGGGAGACATAATTATGAGAACTAAAAAACTTTTCTGGGTATATGTAACAGTTTGTAAATCATATATACTAATAACTCATGCCACCGCAAGGACCAAGCTCACAACTAAGCTAGACATAGGCATCAAATAGGTCAAATAAAGACGTCAAGGGAGACAATAATAATAATAATAATTATTCAGTCAAGTTAAGGAAACCTTATTTCAGGCTTATTCAAAGGAAACAACCTTTTTCGTCAAATCTCTCATTCATGGATGGGAGACAATGATCACTGAACCAAGATAGAGAAAGAAGAAAACACTACGGAGAATGAACTTACTCAAATCATCTCTATTTCATCATTCTATCATAATAGACTGGTTGATAAAATGCCTTCTTGTCAAGGCAATTATGTTGATACAAAACGCTACGAGGGATCCCAACGCTGCAACAACTCTGTCTAAGATCAACAGAAGCATTCAAGAAATGAACCTTCATCAACACCATCAATATGTGCGTCTTGACAAAATCAAGAAGGAATTACAATCCATGCACTGGGTTGATATCCCTGGTTCTAGTGTCAAATACCCAGCCCCTCTCGAGTCAGATGATGATTGAGCAATGATTAGTCTAAGTTTACTTTTGATAATGATAGCAATAGCTTTAATGTTTTACGTTTATGTCATGTATAAGATAGCAAATACAAAAATTGATATTAGTTATATGAGGACACAATACGAAGTAGACTCGATATGTATATGTTTTGTATAATGTATAACGCGCTTAGATGACCAACAGCCCTGGTTTCCTACAGGCAGGTTGAGGCTTAATTTTGTATTTACAAACTTGTTTTTTTACTATAAATAGAAAATAGAGAAAACCTACCAAGCTTACAAAAAAAAATTATTATTGTTATTATTGTCCAATTTTAAAGTCACAGCCAAGCTATACATAAACACCAATTAAGCACCAATTATGAAACTCTTTGTTTGTGGGACAAGGGACCCACCTCCACTTGTTTGTCCAAAAGAGTCTACAAAGACATATACTCTACAACCTCTTAGAAATAAAAAGGTTAGAGACATAATTATTATTATTATTATTATCCAATTTTAAAATCACAGCCAAGCTAAACATAGACACCAATTATGAAACTCCCTTATTTGTGGGACCAAGGACCCACCTCCACTTGTTTGTGGAACAAAGGTCTACGATACCGCTCTGATTTTAAACCTGTGACCTCTTTAGAATGAAAGAACCCTGATTTTAAACCTGTGGCCTCTTTATAATGAAAGAACCAGTGACCTCTTAGAAGGAAACCTATGACCTCTTTAATATGAAAGAACCAGTGACCTCTTGAAAAGAAAAACATGCTCTTAACCATTAAGCCCACTCAAGCAATATTCATAAAAATAAACAACCCACTTAATATTCACAAACACTCCAAAACATTAAAACCAACCATCAAAATTAAAATTGTAAAATATACATTTCATGAATTAAAAAAAAACACCATCAAAATAAACACACAACATTCTGTAAAACACACAGACACACACCATTCTGTTCTATAATAGAATTTACAGTAGAGTAGTGTTTTCCTTACTATTTTCCATTTGAGAGGAAGGCGGAAGCTCACAAAGAACCACACACATCCACGCCTTTCAAAATTAATTATAATTATATTTACCCATCGAGTACACAGATCCTGAAACTCTGTTTTGCAAACTAAATGAAACAAGTCGCAGAAAAACAGTTGCAGATAACGGAAATATTCAAATATTCAACATGGTCTAATTTTTGTAAAAGTCACCATCATATGCAGCAACCTTAATAATGTTCTTAACAGGAAAAGGGTGACTGCTCCCTTACAACTGGTTGGAAAGGAAAAAACCGATTCTTTATTAATCTGTAGCAGTAAGTTTACATTGAAAAGTTTTAAGCATTTCCATAACTGAATCCCACTCAAAAACACATAACAAGGCATTCAAACTCCATTTATACCAATGTTCCACCAAGTCCCCTGGAGGTGGGAGCGAGGGGGCGAGGGAGCCCGGGAGCGGCCAATGCAAAAGCTCCCTACCAATTTTCAGGAAACGTGGGGGACGTCGGGGTCATAAAAATTATAAAATTTAATATTTAAAATGTAACTATATTTTTGCAAGGAATGTATATACAGTCATCATACACTTGCATCATGAAAAATAAATCATAAATGATAAAATTACAAATCGATGAATGATGAATCATATAATTGAAACACAATCATGCATGTAAGTTTGTAACTATATAATCATTAATGTAACTACTAACAATGTACAATGAAAATAAAGTTTAAGATATCATATGACATATTATATCAAGATTCAAAATAGAGTTTAAACTGAAGTTTACCAATCAAGTCTGAAACATAAAACTTAAACGCAAATAAGTTATGTCTGAAACATAAAACATAAAACATAACATATGAATATCAAATGATATCATCATAATGATAAATGAGCTCAAGTTAATGCCCCACTAGTCTCTGCATCCAACTTATTTGGCAGTAGATAATCTAATTCTTGGAGTGCTCACTCTCGCTTTACTCACACCTGCCTCTCTGAAGCATTCAGAAATCTGGGAGTTTTTTAGCACTCCAAGAATTAGATGATCTACTGCCAAATAAGTGTCGCCCTTTCTCTTTTGTGAAGACTGAGCACGCCCGATACATCTTATCAACGAACTGTTAGGAGGAACGCTGTCCGGAGCAGGATCTTGGGATGGGAGTGTTTCCAGGGCCTGTCGAAGGACTCTCTGTACTGCTTCTACAGTTTCCTCTCCACTTGTAGCAGATGAAATCGCTTGACGGAGAATACTCCCTTTGCCCTCGATAAGAGCTATGGCTAAATGTACAGGCGTACTCCGGCCTGGAGATGACCAGTGGGGAAGCAGGGGCGCTAGGGTTAGGGTTAGGGTTATATTCTGTTTTGTTTTGTTTTAGGGTTAGGGTTAGGTTGTGATATATTCATCAGAAGTGCTAAGTGCTAGTTAGGCCGCACATTTAGCCATTTAAATATAATTTTGAATTTTTTTTTGAAAATTCCCACAAAACACTACCTTCCCACCTATTCTATTGCATCATAAACAACTCCAAAAAAATTCAAATTATATTTAAAAATAAAATAAAAAAATAATTAAAATTTATATTTATATTTTAACATATTGATTAAATTTTTTTTTATTTAAAAACAATATTTTATCATATTAATAAAAAAATCAATTTTTTATTTAACAACAATAAATATAATGAAGCTCTTGAAAATGTTTAAAATTATCTCAAAATTATATTATATAAATGGTGTGGTGTGATAATTATTATGAACACTTCTTTTTTAATTTAACATTTTCGTTGGCTTATTAATCATCTAGTCCGTACTATCTATTACCAAAAAGGTTTTTCACTTAATTTATTATGGTTCACAAAAACCTTTGAATTCAGGGAAATATATTTTTTTAATAAAATTTTAAATATATATTTTTTAATTTTATTATTTAAAAAAGTTACAAATTATGTTTAAAAATAAAATATAAAATAATAACAAATAAAATATAAATTAATTACAAATTATATTTATATTTTATTATATTGATAAAAAATAAAAATAAAATATTTAAAAACAATAGTTTATCATATTAATAAAAAAATCAAATTTTTTATTTAAAAACCATAAATATAATGAAGCTTTTGAAAATGTTAAAAATTATCTCAAAATTATATTATATAAATTGTGTGATAATTATTTTATTTTAAATGTATAAACACTTTTCTTTTTTTATTGCTAAACTTATTAATCTATTATGTACTGAAAGCTGTTAATTTATTGACATTTAGCATTGGAGTTGTTTTTAGTGCCACTTTTTGGAATTTCAAGTGCCGGAATCCGGTGAAAAATATTGAGGTAAAATCTTGATTTCTGTTATTTAAAATGGTTTTTTGACTGTATATATGGATTCAGCATCCTAAAAAACCCTTAGGGCACTTCAATTGTACAAGGTTACTCATCAAACTTCTATTTTCACTAAATTCCTGCTGGAATTTTAAAAAATTAGACCGGAAAAACTACCGTAAAAGCCTTCAAAAAGCCGCATTATAGACTACTCGTTTAGCATTTGCGTTGGCTTATTAATCTATTCCATACTGAAAGATTTTTGTTTCTTAATGGTAAATATTAGAGTTCTTTGGCTAGGTCGAGGCTCGACGTAACCACCTGTTGCATCATAGTTTTAATGTACCTTCTAAAGATACGCAAATCCCTCACTTTTTCCACTGCTGAATAGCCATAATTCTTATTATATTGTTTAATGCTAACCGTACTAAGTGCAAAACATTATCTACTAGCAATTGCACCGAGAGGTGCAAGGGAACGCCAAAAGGAGGAAGAATTATGTTGTGCTATCAATAAGAGAAAAATGACCTTGATAGTTTGTTGAGCAAACATTACTTGAGCTCGCATTGATGAGGCTCATTGATCTATTTGAGTAAAAGGAAACAGAAATGGTTGTCGATCCCTCTCAAACCTCTAGAAATTCAATTGATATTGGTTACCACAAACTGAAGCTCATATCGTCACTCAAGTTTGAAGCATCATAAACCAAGATACCCAATATTAGTGCTACAAATTCAAATCGGAGATTATGGTAATATAAAAAAAACCATCGGTCACCCAGCATCCATTTAAACCACTCTTCACCTGGTTGTCTTGACAATGACCTTTTCACCTTTGAATTTAATGGAAGATGATTATCAATTCATCTTTTTTAAATCGTACACCCATTTTGGAAAATGGTAACTCTTTAATTGTTTTAAGTTTTTAAGGTAATTTTATTAATTTTAGTTATATTAAAAATTTGAAGATTATCATTTCCTCTTTTTTAAATCGTGCATCCATTTTGGAAAATGGTAACTTTTAATTGTTTTAAGTTTTTAAGATAATTTTATTAATTTTAGTTATATTTTAAAACGTTAATTGTGTTAGCCACCTATGAATTTTGTTATACCAAAAGGTGGCTAAATCATTTTTTTTTAGCCTTCAAGGAACAAATTTTATTGCAAAAAGTGTTGGCTCTTGAAGACTCTTGAAGGCCTCATGCCTCTATCCAAAATCTTCCCTACTGTGCCCCTTTTACACTCTAGAATTTCGTTGATTTCATGAGAATAAATTGCTGCAAAATCACCTTTTTTCCCTCTCCTCACTTGAAAAACTAACCTCCACTTTGCTCCCCTTTATTCTCCATAAAAATCCTTCATTTTCATGTTTTTCCCTTTTCCCCTTCATCAAAACCCTTTTGATAAGGTTTAAGACCCTTTCTTTGCCTTATCAAAACCCTCACAACCATTGAAAGACTTGAAAATTTTCATAAAAAAACATATTTTTGTATTACAAACTTAAGCCCCCTTGGGCTAAGTTTTTAGCCACTTCCTCTCCACGTGCCCGCACCCTAGAACCAGGTGCTAGACCCACAAAGCGCTTATTTCATCACAAAATCTGAGCGCATAAATCTGTTTGTCGTGTTTGCAACTCCGATGCCGATTAGCCATGTGTATTATAGCCCCCGGTCATATTGCATTTCATATAGACAAGGGCCCCGCAGACGGGCGCCAAGCCATATTATAAATATATTTTCTGCCCCCGAAACCATGAAACCTTTGTTTTTATTAATTTTTGTGTTTTTTGCAGAGTATGAAAAGGTGTCCGCCGGTGCAAAGCTTAAATCGCTCTCCGTCGTCGATCTGATCTGTAGATCAATCGCCCCTGTGGTCCCCACGGTCAAATCACTGTACAAAACTAGCAATTTTGATCGCACCGCCTTTGAAGGGAAAGTTGTATTTCCCGTTTGGTCACGATCCATGCCATGGGCCGACACGTGGCCTTGAGCAGTTTTGAAAACCCGCCCTCATCGCGCATTAAAACTCGACTATGGGCTCGGCGCGATATTGACGTGCGCCGTCCGATCTGAGGCCAGCTCATCGGACGATGATCTCGCTCAAAAGGAGCTTGGGGGATAGACTAAGGTACAACGCCTTTCTCAAAACATCTCTATCGTCGATCTGATCTGCAGATCGACGGCCCAAAATCAGTCGCTCTAGTCCCCAAAGCCACGACAGCAGTCAGCAGCCCCGCAGAATCGGTGGTCCCAACACCTAGTCAACATACACCTCAGCACCCACGCGACAGTAACCGATTGGAGCGGGTCTTGTGAAATCTGGACCCGGGGAACTTTATAGGGTGGATTTCATAAGGATTTCGGGTCACACTCACGCTGACATCAGCAGACCCCAAAACGGACCCGGGAAACTTTATAGGGCAAATTTCATAAGGATTTCGAGTCACAAACACCCTAACGTCAGCAAACACCTTTTGTGACCCAAAATGGTTATACAACTTGGTTTTATCAACAGTTTGAAGTTCGGGTATGTTATTTGATAAAGGGTGATTATATGGTTTTTTCCCATTGTGCCAAAGAAAAAGCCAAAGGCTGGGGTTTTAATTCTCGCGCCTTCGATTTATTAAGGATAAGCCATCCATGGTTCAAATGTCCGCGCCTCATCAATGTTTCAAATGGCATTGATGCCTCACGACCCTTGCACAACACTACACACCAACAGAACACAGTAAGTCAATCACAAATCAAAGAGTATCAGATTCGAAGACAGAACCCACCAGAAAGGAAGATTGAGGACAAATTTACGAGGATTACAGCTAAGATTGATTATCAAAAGCCTAATCCTCCTAATTAAGACACAGTTAAAAGGAAATCAAAGTGTTTTATCAGACAGAAGGCCTCCACCGCCACATCTGAGGCAAATTGATTCCTCCCAGCTACCACAGTGCCACCTGTGCCTCAAAGCATTCAAACAGAGGCCGAAGTTATTAATCAAGATCAAATATTTGCCTCAACGTAGCCAGAGAGTTACTTCTGCAAATAAACTTAATGACAAAATATCAGCAGAGTTACTTTAACATAACATAGAGCCTCAAAAGTCAAAAAGAGCTCCCATCGAGCTTAAATCTTAATGTAAATTAATTAATACAGTCAGAAACATCTGTAAGCTTCTTCATCGAGCCCCCCAAAGGCCGAGAAGCCATTAAGTCTGTATTAATTATCTTTGGAGATCTTTTATCAGATCTCACCTCCTCATTCTTCTATAAATACTACTGGAGAAGATGAGAGAGGGGTTGGTTGAGTTGGTTCCTGAACTTTGAAATGTAATTGAGCTTGAGACTTTTGCCTGTAAATAGTGTTCACTGGCTCTTGGAGATCTGCTTGTGATAGACTAGTTAGTCTGGGAAGTGTAGATGATTGCTAAACTAAAGCATTGGACTTAAAGCTGTAACTGGTTTGGAGCATCAATACAAGCTGATTTATGGGATCCTGGTCTATGTCGACGGTGATGTTATTTCTTATTGTGAATCGTTATTTTCTTTTTGTTTTCACTGTGTTCATCTTCTCTTATAAAGAACAGCATGCATAGAGTTAGGACCTACTGTATATCAGTACCCTTCTCTGACTGAAAATCTTTATCTAAATGTTTTCTTCCAAATTGTATTATTTGGGAATGATTTAATTCAATTCTAAGCATAGGAATGCTGGTGTTCCCTCGTCCTATTGTCTTAGCTAATTGTTATTCTTAAATGTTATTTTCAGTATATGTTAAGTAGAGATGAACTAAGGAATATATGGTGTGCCCTGGTCCTAGTTTTATCCCCAAAGACTGTTTGAATGTTTCCCTTCGAATGTGTTAAAAGCTGGCTAGTTTGAAAGTACTTACCAAATCTTAGGCCATTCTTTGTTATCTTTGTGTTTGTCTTGAAAGTTACCAAGTAGAGCAGAGCTAGGAGAGGATTTGTGGTGAGCCCGACCCGCTAGTTTCTCTTCCAATAGTTGCCTTCAAGTTTCCCTTTGTTTTAAAATGTTTTCTATTGAAAGTGCATCAAAGGCTGGCTAGTTTAAAAGTACTTACCATATCCTAGATTACTTTTATGTCTTTCTTAAGTGTATGTCAAAAGCTGGCTAGTTTAAAAGTACTCACCAGATCTTGGGCTGCTCTTTGTTCTTCATTTGTTTAATTCCCCTTCTTGTTGTATCATTTCATTCCATAAATCAAACTTTAATGAGATCCTTAGACATAGATGACTTGCCCCATGGACCACTCTTGCCCCTTGTTGTTTCATTTAAACCCTATTATGACTTCATAGCCCAGTGGACTAAAACTTGCAATTATCTATCTTCTTGGCCAAAACTTGTTCTATTTGCTTGCAACTTCACACCTTTGAAACTCTTTGCATTTAGGACTCTCCACCTCAAACAATAAACATGCTCAACCATCCAAAAACAAACAAAACCCTCGGCCTTCATAACTAGCCTAATATCATTACCTAAGACTTCAAAGACAAATCCATCTTTGCACTTGTTGAAGAGATCCCTCTCCGGATTCAGGAGGGCTAGATCCTAGAATCCCAAAGTGGTTGAAATGATGTTCTCCCTGCAGTCGAACTTTGCCAATCTTACTGATTATAGGGTACCAACATTTCTGGCGACTCCACTGGGGAACAAACCCAGAATCCCTAAGAAATTTGCATTTTAAGGTAATCATAGGATATCAGAAATTTGGTTCAAACAACATTTGCTATATTAACCAGCTGAGCCACCAGAACCAACATTTCTGACGACTCCGCTGGGGACTTGAGCCGAATTTTCCTCTTAGGTTCCCTTAAATTTTCATACAAACATCGTGAGTTAAAAGCAGCCTTTTCAAGCACTACCAAGTAATGGTAATTATGATAAAACTTGTTCGAATCAGTGGCAAACTAGGCAAACCCTAGGATTCTCATAAGACTTTATCTAACCTTGAAAAATCAGTTGGCTTAGCCATAAGAGTGGTCTGTCTTTGTCTCATAACCGTAGCTAAGTTTTGAAACAGAGTTAGGACATTCTTAGAAACCACACAACTGAAAAATAACTCAGAAAACCCAAAAATATTTCAGATTGGTATTTAATAAACATGGTGGTGGACCATAAAACCTTTTACCTCCAAAAGAGCTAAAAACTTCCACTTGGCGACTCCACAATCCTGAACAAACCTTAAGACTCCACTGGGAAGAACCCTTATCATTGTAATATCATTCAAACTCAGTTAGAGGACTATAGGATTAAAATTTGTGTAAACAGATTAGTTGACCGTTCAAAGATTGTCATACCCGGTTGAACTTTTCTTGTTTATTTGGGTCTGAAAAACACAGGATAGTGGCTCCTAGAAAGATTCAAACTAGAGCCTATCCTGACCCTTATCAACTTGAGATAGTTGATAACCTAGACAGTATCCTTAGGAAGTCTCCTAGGATTAAATTATCAACTGTTTTCAGATCACCCTTAAGAGCTAATTCAGTTCCTGAAAATCTTTCAGCTCTACCACGATCACAAGTTGACTTAGTAAATCCATTTAGAACTAGGTCTCTTGATGATTTGGATCAGTTCGATTCTGAGTCTTCACTTTCATCTCCTGAAACAAGTGAACATCCTGGTAGTAGAAAAGAAACACCTCCTGATTTACATTTCCTTCACAATATAGGTGTCTCTCATCCAAGATCAGCTCAGCAATCTACTGTTGTTCCATCCACATCCCTTCATACTCCATTCACTATCCAAACCACTCCACTTCAACCCACTTTTCCTTTTGTTAATCCACCTCTTGTGAATCCACCCCCACCACATATCATGGCAACATGGTATGCTCCCTTAGTCCTTCCTGTTCCCTTAGTCAATCTTCCATAGGACTATCAATCCAAAATTCCTTTGTATGATGCTAGTAATGCTACGACTGCATCACAACATGTGGATAATATGAATGACTACTTCGACATAAATGAAATTGATGATGATTCTGTCAAACTTAGACTATTTTCTCAAAGCTTAGGGGGAGAGGTAAGAAAATGGTTTAAAGGCTTAACCCCCCATAGTATCAATGATCTCCAAGCCTTCCATCAAACATTCTTAAACAAATGGGAAGTGAAAAAGAATCCTCTCCAAGTCCTTTCTGATTACAAGAATCTCCATAGAAACACTGGGGAAAGTGTGCAAGCTTACTACACCCGATTTAACAGTGTGTATAATGCCCTTTCCCCAAATCTAAAACCTCCACAAGGCTCTGCTTTAAACAAGTTTCCTGAAGGGTTCGACCCCGAGATGGCCTATCAGCTGAGAGAGAGAGATCCTGCAACTCTCGAAGAGATGCAAAAGGGTGCTCTTGTTGTGGAAGTAAACTTAATGGAGAAGAGAGCAAGAATGAAAAATGAGAAGAGAGTCTCTTTTAGAGAAGAGAACACACCCTCTACTTCCAACTCAAAGATGGAGAGAATGATGAAGAAAATGAGCATCCTTGAGAGAGCACAAGCTAGTCAAAACCAAACTGCTCCTTAAACAGAAACCAGAACCAGAATCAGAATTTTAGAAGGAACCAACCTCCAAACAGATCTAGGGAAGATGATCAACAGATCACTCCTCCATTTCATCAAAACTATGTAAGTGAGGTTGAGGAAACAGATGAGACAACAGAGGAAGATGATATCAACATGCTGGGGGTAGATAATGATGACTTTGAGATTCATTATAATAGAAAACAAAGTCTATACACACCTTATGATGACAAAAGAGATTATGATGAAAATTATTATCAAGACATGGAAAATGTCATCATAGAGTCTTAAAGAGAATATGACCTTAGAAGCAAAACCAGCCAACAAACCCCCAACAACAAAACCTCTGACAAATCTTCACAAAACAACACTACAACCAAGCCTAAAATTGTTAAACAAAAAGACAAAACAGTGGTCGTCAATTCTAATAAAGGTAGAGAGAAATGCACTCAAAACAGTGAAAACAGAGTGCAGTCCTTAGTAGTACTAACACTTCAGCTAGTACTCCTGTGAAAACAATTTTGTCAAATGTAAATAAAACAAATCAGCAAGCTAATGTTGCTGATAGACTAGCAGCTAGTAAGGCTGAGACAAGTTCTTCAAAGAACCAAATTCCTTTTAGCCTGGAGCAGGAAATTTCAAAAATCAAAATCTCTGTTCCTTTGACTGAGTTAGCTGCCCAGCATGTATATAGGACTCAAATTTTGAAGGCTTTAAATATAGAAGAAAATGAGGACACTATCAATCTTAACGATGACCAGCCAGAGCTTATTTTTGGTCCAAAGATTGAAGGTATGTATCAAGAGGGACCTGTTCCTTCCTTTTATGTGAGTTTAAACGTTAATGACAAAATTTTGCACAACGCTATGCATGATTTTGGGGCTTCTCATAATTTAATGCCTAAAGCTGTGATGGAGAGCCTCGGTCTAGAAATCACCAGACCTTATAAAGACCTTTACTCCTTTGACTCCAACAGAGTAAAATGTTTAGGATTAATCAAAGACCTCTGTGTTAACTTAGCCCAGATTCCAACCAAATGTTTAGTCATGGATATTGTTGTGGCTGATGTGCCCCCAAAGTATGGAATGTTATTATCTAGGTCTTGGGGAGCTAAGTTACAGGGGACTATGCAAATGGACATGACTTATGCGACTATCCCTGTTTTCAATCAGACCAGAAGACTTTACAGGGAGTCCCATATGCAATACACAGTTACAAGCCAAGACAGACCACAGAACTCTCCTCTGTATTCTGTAAATACAGGCCTTGATTATTTTATTCTGTTTAACGATGAAACACTTAGTGAAAAAGTCACTTTAACAGGATTAATGGCCGATAGGGAGGAAGAGGAACACAACACAGGAGTGTCAAAACAGTTTGCTGCATTTGAAAACGTTAGCAAACCAAACAAAGGTCTTGAGCTACAAGTCATTCGTCCATTGCTCTTAAACCTTGACAATCAAGAAAACAACCCTCAACACAGCGAAAAACTTGAGGAGTTGAAACAAATACAACTAAGTGCTGAGATTCCACAACAACCCGTAAGCATTTTAGTTGAAGAGGACAAACACCAAACGGATGAAATTGAAAATAGTCCTCTGTGGAGTATGTATTTTGACGGATCCTGCACTAAGAATAACGCTGGTGCAGGTGTCTAGATCTGCAACACTGAAAACAACCACACAGAAAGTATTTCCTGCAAATTAAACTTTCAGTGTTCTAACAACATAGCGGAATATGAATCCATGCTTCTAGGCTTACGTTTGTTGAAAAAGTTAGGAGCCAAGAGAATCAAAGTGCATGGGGATTCCGAGTTAGTCATCAGGCAAGTCAATGGGGAGTACAATGCAAATCATCCTAGACTTAGGGCCTACTGAAACGATGTCATGGACCTTTTAGAAACTTTTAAGGAGTACCAAATTATTTTTGTCCCAAGAAAATGAAATATTTCCGCCCACAATTTAGCCTTTGCAGCTAGAACATGCTTAACGCCATATGAAACCAAAGACTACACAACTCAGGTAAAATTTAGACCAGTCGTGCCTAATAATGAAAAGTATTGGCAAGTGTTTGACGGAGACAAACAAATAGAAGACTTCATGCAATTCAGAAATAAATTCGAACTACATAGTTCGGACTCAGATTATGATACAGACTGCAGTGAAGAAAATTTTCTTGGTGAAGAAGATCCGTCTCCTGAACTTGCCAATATAAATCTACTATCTAGCAAACTTGAAAACAAAACAGAGCAGAATGCAGAGTTAGAAACTCTGCACTCTAAAGATCAGAGTTTGCCAAGCGGTTTGGCACCTTTAGAAGAGTTGTTTGATTTTAACGATGTGGCCAAGAAACCAAAACTAGAACCTGTAGAGACTGAAGTGGAAGAGTGCAACATAGGCAGTGAACTTAAACCAAAAATGATTAAACTGTCTAAAACTTTACCAGCTCACATTAAACTCAAATATATAGAGCTGTTTACAGAATTTTCTGATGTTTTTGTGTGGAGTTACGAAGATCTTAAATCCTATGACACTGAAATAATACAACACAAAATCCCTCTCAAGGAAAACCAAAAACCATTCAAACAGAAATTGCGCAGAATAAACCCTGTTCAGCTGCCTCTTGTTGAGAAGGAAATCGGGAAAATGTATGAGGCTGGTATTATAGTCCCTATTAGATATTCTGAGTGGGTGTCTAATCTGGTGTCAGTTAGGAAGAAAAATGGAGAGATCAGACTTTGTATAGACTTTAGAGACTTAAACAAAGCTTCATTAAAAGACAACTACCCTTTACCTAAGATGGATCATATTTTACAAAGGGTGGTAGGGTCTAGAAGAATTTCTTTGCTTGATCGCTACTAAGGGTACAATCAAATCTTAGTTCACCCTGCTGATCAATTAAAGACAGCCTTTACTACACCATGGGGCACTTTCATGGATGTGAAAATGCCCTTTGGTCTAATGAATGCTAGAGCAACTTTCCAGAGAGCCATGGACATAGAATTCTCGGAAGAACTGGGCTACTTCATCATTATATACCTTGATTATGTCACTGTGTTTTCAAAAACAGATGAAGAGCACTTAGAACACTTAAGAAAAGTTTTCGAGAAATGCAGAAAGTTTGGGATATCTTTAAACCCTAAGAAGACACTTTTCGGGCTCCAAGAAGGTAAACTTCTTGGACACATTATTTCAGAAGAGGGTATTAAGATAGATCCAAAGATGATTGAGGCCATATTGCAAATCTCTCCTCCTCGAAGCATCAAGGAGTTGCAATCTTTCATTGGAAAGATTAACTTTTTGAGAAGGTTCATCCCTAACTTGGCTGAGCTTCTTAGGAATATAACAAACATGTTGAAAAAGTAGCAAGGGGTAAAATGGACCTTGGAAGCAAAGAAGTCATTTGAGCTGGTGAAACAAGCATTAACCAAAACACCGGTCCTGATAAGTCCTAATTTTTCAAAAGATTTTTATATTTTTTCGTTTGCAACAGAACATACCATAGCTGCGGTCCTTTTACAGAAAAATCCACAAGGACAAGAGCAGTCTATTGCATTCTTTAGCAAGGCATTGAGGGATGCCCCTCTGAAATATAACATTATGGAGAAGCAGGCTTTTGCCTTGGTTAAAGCTTTGAAAGACTTCGGAGTATACATCCTTCACTCACACATCATTGCGTTTGTCCCAAACTCAGTTGTTAAAGACATTCTAACATAGGACCCAGATTGTAAGAGAGGTAAGTCGATTGTTGTTATTCTTGAATATGATTTAGAGATAAAACCCACTAAACTCATCAAAGGCCAAGGTCTAGCTAGATTAATGGTTGAATCCAATTTTGAGGTTCTCGATATTAATATGATTAATGCTTTGAACGAACAAGAGGAAATCTCAACTCCCATTGTTGAAGACCATTTTATGAATTCCTCTTGGTATGCTGATATTATTTATGTTTTGCTTAATTTAAATACACCTCCTGGTTTGACAAAAACAAAGGCAAGGTTCCTAAAGTTAAAAGTTGTAAACTATTGCATTATAGATAGATGTCTTTATTGGAAAAATGCAAGTGGTATATTGCTTAAATGTTTGCTTGAGTATGATGCAAAGAAGGTTAAGCACGAGTTTCATGAAGGAGAGTGTGGAGGTCATTTGTACTAGAAGACAACAGCCAAAATTTTTTTGAGGGCTGGTTTCTATTGGCCTACTCTCTTTTTTGATATACACAAGATGATCATTGTTTGCCATAAATGTCAACTTTTTGAAGCCAAAAGAAAACTGCTGCCCCTACCTCTGCATCCAATCACTGTTGAAGCCCCTTTTCAGCAGTGGGGACTTGACTTCATAGGAGAAATCCATCCACCATCTTCTGCTCAGCATAGATGGATTCTCACTGCCACAGACTATTTCACTAAGTGGATAGAAGCCATTCCTTGTAGGCAAGCCAATGATTCTATTATCATAAAATTCATAGAGAATAATATTCTCTCTAAGTTTGGCTGTCCTACCAAGATCATCACTGATAATGCAGCAGCATTTGGATCAAAGATGGTTGAATTCATCTGAATGTAGAGATAACATTGGGGCATTCCACGGCCTATTACCCTCAAGGTAATGGACTTGCTGAATCTTCAAACAAGAGTTTAGTGAACATAATCAAGAAACTGTTGGAGGACAACAGAAAATCGTGGCACACAAAGCTAGTTCATGCACTTTGGGCTGACAGATTGACTTTGAAGAAATCTATTGGTATGTCACCTTTCCAGCTTGTGTATGGTACTGATGCAAATTTTCCAACCAGCCTTGGTGTACGAGTAATGAAGTTGATTCAAGAGTTGTAAACTGAAGATAATGACATGATCAGAAGAATAAATCAGACCATTAATCTTCAACAAACCAGAGAGGAGGTTTATAACAAAGCATTGCAGAAGCAGGACAGTATTAAAAAGCTTTTTGACAGAAGAACAAAGGCCAGCAATTTCAATATTGGGGACAAGGTTTTGAAGTGGGACTCAAGGAGGGAAGATAAGGGCAAGCATGGAAAATTTGACAACTCATGGCTTGGCCCTTAACTCATCCATTCAGCTGCTGGTAATAATGTCTATTTCTTGCAAGAGTTGAATGGAGCAGAATTGTTTGGGGGTCCTGTCAATGGCAGGATGCTTAAGCATTACTTCTCTTGATCCATGTTATGTTCTGAAAGCCTTTTTTTTTTTTTTTTTTTCTCATTGTAAATACTTCACCCATCATTGCATTCAAAGTTATAAAAATAAAAAATACAAAAACAAGGAAAGGAAGAAAAGAGGGCAGATTGTGAAAAATAAGAAAGGTACAACCCCATACCAAAAAGAGAAACAAATCTGAAAGTGTGCAAGCTCAAATGCCACTCCTAAAGAACGCACTTCTAGTTATTCAAACAGCTTAATTTTGACTAATTAGTTTTAAATTTTCTGCTAATAGGATAATGAATTCGATTTGCCAAATTGTTTAATCTTGGCTTATCAGTAGATAGTTTAGTATAGAAATTAAAGGTTCGAACATGCTCAAAATATGAACCCAAGTTTCCAAAGAGAATGACTCAAATCTGTTTCAAATTCCGAGTCAAAAAAGATGTAAATCTGGTTCCAATTAGCTCAAAATCTAAACCAGTTGACAAAGGAAAGACAGCTCAAACAAAAGTCGAAACATAGCTGTAAAAAAGATGAAGGAAATGCTTTAAAATTCAGATCCTAAGCCTTCCATTTTTTATTTAAATTTCTGCAAAATAATATGTATGTGCAGCTTGTTTTTATGCCATAGATCAGCAACAAGTTAGACTATTCCATCCTGACTTGTATGCTTTTAAATTTCTGTTTTAGAATTTAGAGAATAAAAATCTGTTGGACAGTTTAATCCCAACAGATAGTAGATTAGGTAGAGAATCATATGGGCTCAACTGTTCAATCTGAGTCCATGGAGAAATAAGGAGTAGAAATAGATTAGATTTCCTGCTTTCAAAAGAATAAAATGTTGTAAAAGAGTTTTTCAATCCAAGTGCACTCTAATGAAGAAAAAATGTTAAATCTGTAGGATTAGGTAGGTAGAAAGCTTGTTGATGAAAGATCCATTGTTTTTATGGCTACTAATATGTTTTCAGAGCAAGATCATCCCAGCAAAGGAAGGGCAGCCCAATGGATGAGGCATAGATCAGCCTCCCAGAGAATACAAGTCTGAAGTTCTTGATGCCTTCAAGAAGACACCATCCCCAAGTGGAGCCACTATTAGCCACCTATGAAATTTGTTATACCAAAAGGTGGTTAAATCATTTTTTTTGGAGCCTTCAAGGAACAAATTTTATTGCAAAAAGTGTTGGCTCTTGAAGACTCTTGAAGGCCTCATGCCTCTGTCCAAAATATTCCCTACGGTGCCCCTTTTACACTCTGGAATTTTGTTGATTTCATGAGAAGAAACTGCTGCAAAATCACCTTTTTTCCCTCTCCTCACTTGAAAAATTAACCTCCATTTTGCTCCCATTTATTCCCCATAAAGATCCCTCATTTTCATGTTTTTCCCTTTTCCCCTTCATCAAAACCCTTTTGATAAGGTTTAAGACCCTTTCTTTGCCTTATCGAAACCCTCACAACCATTGAAAAACTTGAAAATTTTCAAAAAAAACATATTTTTGTATTACAAACTTAAGCCCCCTTGGGCTAAGTTTTTAGCCACTTCCTCTCCACGTGCCCGCACCCTAGAACCAGGTGTTATACCCACAAAGCGCTTATCGCATCGCAAAATTTGAGCGCATAAGTCTGTTTGCCGTGCTTAAAACTCCGATGCCGATTGGCCCTGTATATTATAGCCCCCGGTCATATTGCATTTCATATAGACCATGGCCCCGCAGATGGGCACCAAGCCATATTATAAATATATTTTATGCCCCCGAAACCATGAAACCTTTGTTTTTATTAATTTTTGTGTTTTTTGCAGAGTATGAAAAGGTGTCCGCTGGTGCAAAGCTTAAATCGCTTTCTGCCGTTAATCTGATCTGCAGATCGACGACCCACAGATCAATCGCCCCGGTGGTCCCCATGGTCAAATCACTGTACAAAACTAGCAGTTTTGATCACACTGCCTTTGAAGGGAAAACTGTATTTCTCGTTTGGTCGCGATCAATGCCACGGGCCAACACGTGGCCTTTAGCAGTTTTGAAAACCCGCCCTCATCGTGCATTAAAACTCGACTATGGGCCCGACGCGATATTGACGTGCGCCGTTCGATCTGAGATCGGCTCATCAAACAGTGATCGCGCTCAAAAGGAGCTCGGGGGATAGACTAAGGTACGACGCCTTTCTCAAAACATCTTCGCCGTTGATCTGATCTGCAGATTGACAGCCCAAAATCAGTCGTTCTGGTCCCCACAACCACGACAGTAGTCAGCAGCCCCACAGAATCAGTGGTCCCAACGCCTAGTCAACATACACCTCAGCACCCACGTGGCAGCAACCGATTGGAGCGAGTCTTGTGAAATCCGGACCCGGGGAACTTTATAGGGCGGATTTCATAAGGATTTTGGGTCACACTCACGCTGACATTAGCAGACCCCAAAACGGACCCGAGAAAATTTATAGGGCGAATTTCATAAGGATTTCGGGTCACAAACACCCTGACGTCAGCAAACACCTTTTGTGACCCGAAATGGTTATACAGCTTGGTTTTATCAAAATTTTGAAGTCTGGGTATGTTATTTGATAAAGGGTGATTATATGGTTTTTTTCCATTGTGCCAAAGAAAAAGCCGAAGGCTGGGGTTTTAATTCTTGCGCCTTCAATTTATTAAGGAGAAGCCATCCATTGTTCAAATGTCCGCACCTCGTCAATGTTTCAAATAGCACTGATGCCTCACGACCCTTGCACAACACTGCACACCAACAGAACATAGTAAGTCAATCACAAATCAAAGAGTATCGGAGTCGAAGATAGAACGCACTAGAATGGAAGATTGAGGACAAATTTACGAGGATTACAGCTAAGATTGATTATTAAAAGTCTAATCCTCCTAATTAAGACACAGTTAAAAGGAAATCAAAGTGTTTTATCAGACATAAGGCCTCCACCGCCACATCTGAGGCAAATTGATTCCTCCCAGCTACCACAGTGCCACCTATGCCTCAAAGCATTCAAACAGAAGCCGAAGTTATTAATCAAGATCAGATATTTGCCTCAGCGCAGCTAGAGAGTTACTTCTGCAAATAAACTTAATGACAAAATATCAGCAGAGTTACTTTAACATAACAGAGAGCCTCAAAAGTCAAGAAGAGCTCCCACCGAGCTTAAATCTTAATGTAAATTAATTAATACAGTTAGAAACATCTGTAAGCTTCTTCATCGAGCCCCCCAAAGGCTGAGAAGCCATTAAGTCTGTATTAATTATCTTTGGAGATCTTTTATCAGATCTCACCTCCTCATTCTTCTATAAATACTACTGGAGAAGATGAGAGAGGGGTTGGTTGAGTTGGTTGCTGAACTTTGAAATGTAATTGAGCTTGAGACTTCTGCCTATAAATAGTGCTCATTGGCTCTTGGAGCTTTGCTTGTGATAGACTAGTTAGTTTGGGAAGTGTAGATGATTGCTAAACTAAAGCATTGGACTTAAAGCTGTAACTAGTTTGGAGCATCAATACAAACTAATTTATGGGATCCTGGTCTATGTCGACGGTGATGTTATTTCTTATTGTGAATCGTTATTTTATTTATGTTTTCACTATGTTCATCTTCTCTTATAAAGAACTGTAGAAATTTGAATAACTGATATATTATTCACCGATATTCTCCTGATCACACATTATTTTAGCTTCATGCATAATACATAATCTCTTCTACCATTGATCATTACATGTGGAAATAAAATCAATTGCATGCACACATTAAAACCACAAACAATCACACATATGAACACAGTATTTAATGGGAAAGCTTAAAGCTAAAAAACCCAACTATCTGTATATTATATGTCATGGAGATCATGTAACAATCATAGTACAAAGCTCCTCACAAGCTCTCATGCACACCCTCAATTGCTACACACTATCAAACTAGATCTAGCAAAACACATGCTCCAATCTTTTGCCACTTGATAGCCAGCCTCTATTGCGTTGTCAATGCTATGGGATGGCTTCATTAAATAGATAAACCACCTGGCTTGTACTGTGCAATCCTCATGGGCTTCTCCAATTATCCGTGTGTTGCAAATAGCAACAGTATAGTCACAACTGATAGTTAACCTGCTCTTTCACCTATTTCTGCACTGGTCTCCACTGAAGTTGTCCATGCACTGAAGTTAATTGATGCATTCTTTAGTTGATTAACGAGTTTATAATTAGTGAATTAATTAATAATTAATTCACACCACTCTCACTAATTATATCAATTAGTTAAACTGAATACAAATAGCTCAACTATGTTTAGATTAGTTAAACTGAATACAACTCCACTAACTTCCTCAATCAACTCCACCAAACTCTGTCACATGAGTTCTAACTGAAGTATCCATGCAATAGCTCCACTTAACCCTTAGGAATAGCGTAATTCCTTCTGTCAGCTCCTGTGCCACATCTGTGCACTTAACTGAAGTGCTCAAAGAGAATAAGATAATGTTTAGAGTCCAAATATTATTAAGAGCTAATAATATTCGACATATCTATTTTTAGACTGGCAATCTAAAAATAGATTCTGCCCAATATGTCTAAAAATAGAAGTCCATCTATTTTTCCGACTTGACCAACCATCCACAAATAGCATCCTGCAACTCATAGAACATGATCCATATGTCTAAAAATAGACTTTGCGCCAAAAATAGCCTGCGGGCCCACTTAGTGAAGGCGACTTCTTTCCACTAAGCTCGTCATCTTGTTGCAATCTCAACATTCCCTCTCAACAAGATAAGGATTATCTGCAACCCCTATCCTGCCCCTGTGGTATTCGAATTTGCTCTTGGTGAGCACCTTCGTCAAGATATCAACATCCCGATCCTTCGTGGGAATGTATGAAAGTAACATGATCTTCCGCTGCACACAATCTCTGATATGATGATACCGGATGTCAATGTGTTTAGATCTATCATGAAATACTGGATTAACCGAGAGTTTGATGCAACTCTGATTATCACGATAAATCACAGTAGGATCCAAGTGTGAACCGAACAACCCGACGAAGATCTTCCTCATCCATATAGCCTCACATGCAGCCAAACTTGCTGCCATATACTCGGCCTCTACTGAACTGAGTCCCATGGATCTCTGCTTCCTGCTGTACCAAGAAATTGTTGTTGACCCGATACTGAAATCCCTCCAGATGTGCTCTTTCTGTCCGTTGGGCTCCCTGCCCAATCTGCATCCGTGAAGCCACACAGCTTCACCTCATCCAACTGTCTGTACCATAATCCATATCCCGATGTGCCTCTGAGATATCTCAATACATGCTTCCCCGCCTTCCAAAAGAGCTTGGTTGGCTTAACCATAGCTTGTGAAAGCTGGTTAACAGCATAGCATATGTCGGGTCATGTATTGACCAGATACATAAGCGACCCCACCAACTGTCGATAAACAGTGGCATCCACTACCTCCGCTGAAGTAGCATCCTCCTTCCTCCATCCACCAGGAAGAGGAGTATCAACAGGCTTGCGGCCATGCATGTTGAAGTTCTCCAGTATCTCCCGGGCATACTTACCCTGAGAAACAAATAGTCCACCACTGCGCTGCCAAATTTCCAATCCCAGGAAATAATGAAGGAGGCCCAAGTCCTTCATCTCAAACTCTTTTGCAAGATCCTCCTTGCATGAGAGTATCAACAGCTCATCACCTGTCAAAATCAAATCATCTACATAAAGTACAATGATTAGCAACTTACCCTCCACCACAATCTGGTATAGGTTAGGATCCGCCTCACTCTTGGAGAATCCAAGTCCGGTGAAATAACTGTCTATCTGTGTGTACCAAGCGCGAGGTGCTTGTTTCAACCCATACAACTCTCTCTTGAGCCTGCACACATGCGACTCGCTGCTGAAGATCTCAAGACCTTCGGGCTGCTCTATGTACACCTCCTCCTCAATGACTCCGTTGAGGAATGCAGTCTTCACATCCAACTGATGAATGTGCCACCCCATCTGTGCTGAGAGAGCAAGAATCGTCCGTATGGAAGAATACCTTCTGACAGGTGCAAAGGTCTCCTCATAATCGATCCCCTCAATATGTGAAAAGCCTCGGGCAACAAATCTTTCCTTGTACTTCTCCACACTCCCGTCAGCTACCTGCTTCACTTTGTAGATCCATCTCGAACCCACCACTGATTTCCCTTCCGGTCTCGGGACAATCTCCCATGCACTGTTTCTGACAATCGAATCATACTCTTCCACCATGGCATCTACCCATGCGGGATCCTCCACGGCTTCCTCGAAAGAGGATGGCTCTGTCACGATACACTTGCTCATAAGAGCCATGTATCCAGTATACCGGTCAGGTGACTGTCTCTGTCTGCGCTGTGATGTAGGTGCTCCTACAACCTTCTCTGCATCTTGAGCCAGTCGCTCAGCTTCTGTAGTGCGCTTCCGCCCTCTGATGGTTGGCGCTGCCTAAGTGGTCTCTTCCACTCCATGAACCTCATCTTGTGGCTGATCCACATCCTGAGACTCATCCTTAGGAACTAATAGCTCCTCATCTGCATGCAAGTGTGGCTCCCTCTCAAGCGAACACTTCATGGCTTTCTCCTCATGAAATTTGATATCCCGTCGCACAACAGTCTTGTGACTGTCTGGAAAATACACACGATAGTTGTGGGGCGTATCAGTGTACCCCAAAAATATCCCAACCTCTGCGGTCGGCTCCAGCTTCTTCCTGGCATCCTTCGTCACATGCATGTAGATAGGTGAACCAAAAATCCTCAAATGGGAAATATCAGGCCTCTTACCAGAAAACGCCTCCTCGGGTGTACTCATGCCAAGTATCTTGTGAGAACAACGGTTCTGCACATATACTGCAGTATTGCATGCCTCCGCCCACAAGTGAATGGGTAGGCCCTGATCATGCAACATCGCCCGTGCAGCACCCACGATCGTTCTATTCTTCTGCTCAGCAACCCCGTTCTGCTGTGGGTTATGAGGTGCTATGAGCTCTCTTCAAATTCCTTCTGCGCTGCAAAAGTCCTTGAATTCGCCAGAGATGAATTCACCACCATTGTCGCTCTTAAGAGCCTTCACCTGCTTCCCCGATTCTTTCTCAACCAGTGCCTTGAACTCACAGAACTTTGAGTATGTCTCACTCTTCTTCTGCATGAAGAAGATCCATCACTTACGAGAAAAATCATCAACAAATATCACATAATACCTGTGCTTTGTTGTTGAAGCTACTGAGAAAGGTCCACACATGTCTGTGTGAATTCTCTCAAGGATCGTTGTGGTGCGACTATCCTTCTCGTGAAAGGTGGCTTTCACAAATTTTCCCAAGGTACATCCCTTGCACTGATCTGACTGCGCAAGAGTACCCTTAGGAAGCCCAGTAGAAATCTGTTACAGTATCTTCAAAGCTCCATGGTGAAGGTGGCCCAATCTCCGGTGCCACAACTCGCCATCATCCCGGCTCACCACTCCTTCTGCCTTGCATGCCACTGCTGCGCAGCCATCTACCTGCAATTGATAAAGGTTCTTAACTCGAACCCCTATCCTCCGGGTCTCACCAGTTGCCTTACAATGCAGGAAAGCCTTTCCTTCGCTAAAGACAACATCATATCCCTTGTCTTCTAACATCGCCATAGAGATAAGATTCTTCTTCAATCCTGGAACATGCGTCACTTCCTTCAATACGAAGGGTTTTCCAGACTCCCTCTCAAAGGAAATGGTACCGATACCGGTCGCACTGTATCTACCATCATCGCCCATCTCGATGTGCACTCCAAGATCTTTCTCATCCATATTAGTAAACAAATATCGATCTCCTGTCATGTGAAAAGACGCACCACTGTCAAGAAACCACACTGAACCCATCACACTTGAGACCAAGCATGCGATCAGTGAAAAATCCAGCTCAAACTGCGAGGCTAAGGCCTCTCCAGCTTTAGTCCCAGCAGCCTGCTTATTTTTCTTCTTCTGTGGACAATAAGTGGCGTAATGTCCATGTTGGTGACAGTGAAAGCACTTCACCTTGGACATGTCCTGCTTCTTGCCTTTTGCACCGGATTGAGAAGCTTTCTTTCTCTTCCCCTTCTTTGCTTTGGCAGCCAAAGCGCAATTATCTTCATCAGATTTCTTTGATGAAGATCTGTCCCTGGTACTTCGCCTTATCTCCTCTTGCACAAGATCTGACCAAAGTCGCTCCCATCCTGGCAATTTCTCCCGACCATTGAAAAAGTCCTGATAGGAGTGCCAACTCTTTGGAAGCTCTAGGAGAGCCAAGTTCACCAAGTCCTCATCATCAACAGTCACCCCCACACTTCCCATCTCATCCCTACATTGGACGAACTTTGTGAACTACTTGGGCATACTGTCGCCTTTCTCCATTTTTATGTTCCTGAGTTTTTCCTTGAGCACCAACTTCCTCTGGTCGCTCTTGCTTTGAAATAAATCTGTCAAAGCTTTCCACATCAAGAATGGAGAAGCCTTACCATGAAAGCTGGATACTATGTGATCCTTCACACCTTCCAACAAAATCCTTCGACACTTTGCTGTCTTCTTTTGCCATGCGTCAAGTGCGGTAGCATCGCTAGAAGCAGGTTTTGGAATTTCTGCATCTATGAACTCCTTCAACCCATTGTCATCCAGCACCGCTTCGATCCTGTCCTTCCATGCAATATAATTCGAGCTGCCCTCAAGGGCATACTCCAATCGCAATCCGTTGAAAGACATCTTGACTTTGACACCAAGAAAACACTGCTGCAAATTCGAATTCCACCAGCACAAAACTCAACCACTTCAATGTTTTGCAATTGCTCCAATGATCAATATCGCTCTGATACCATGTAGAAATTTGAATAATTGATATATTATTCACCGAGATTATCCTGATCACACACTATTTTAGCTTCATGCATAATACAAAATCTCTTCTACCATTGATCATTACATGCGGAAATAAAATCAATTGCATGCACACATTAAAGCCACAAACAATCACACATATGAATACAGTATTTAATGGGAAATCTTAAAGCTGAAAACCCCAACTATCTATATATTATATGTCATGGATATCATGTAACAATCATAGTACAAAGCTCCTCACAAGCTCTCATGCACACCCTCAATTGCTACACACTATCAAGCTAGATCTAGCAAAACACATGCTCCAATCTTTTTCCATTTGATGGCCAACCTCTATTGCGTTGTCAATGCTATGGGATGGCTTCATTAAATAGATAAACCACCTGGCTTGTACTGCGCAATCCTCATGGGCTTCTCCAATTATCTGTGTGTTGCAAATAGCAACAGTATAGTCACAACTGATAGTTAACCTGCTCTTTCACCTATTTATGCACTGGTCTCCACTGAAGTTGTCCATGAACTGAAGTTAACTGATGCATTCTTTAGTTGATTAATGAGTTTATAATTAGTGAATTAATTAATTATTAATTCAAACCACTCTCACTAATTTTATCAATTAGTTAAACTGAATACAAATAGCTCAACTATGTTTAGATTAGTTGAACTGAACACAACTCCACTAACTTCCTCAATCAACTCCACCAAACTCTGTCACATGAGTTCTAACTGAAGTCTTCATGCAATAGCTCCACATAAGCCTCAGGAATAGCGTAATTCCTTTTGTCAGCTCCTATGCAACATCTGTGCACTTAACTGAAGTGCTCCAAGAGAATAAGATAATGTTTAGAGTCCAAATATTATTAAGAGCTAATAATATTCGACATATCTATTTTTAGACTGGCAATCTAAAAATAGATTCCGCCCAGTATGTCTAAAAATAGAAGTCCATCTATTTTTTCCGACTAGACCAACCATCCACAAATAACATCCTGCAACTCATAGAATATGATCCATATGTCTAAAAATAGACTTTGCGCCAAAAATAGCCTGCGGGCCCACTTAGTGAAGGCGACTTCTTTCCACTAAGCTCTTCATCTTGTTGCAATCTCAACAAGAACAACATGCATAGAGTTAGGACCTACTGTATATCAGTACCCTTCTCTGACTGAAAATCTTTATCTAAATGTTTTCTTCCAAACTGTATTATTTGGGAATGATTTAATTCAGTTCTAAGCATAGGAATGCTGGCGTCCCCTCGTCCTATTTTCTTAGCTAATTGTTATTCTTAAATATTATTTTCAGTATATGTTAAGTAGAGATGAACTAAGGAAGATATGGTGTGCCCTGGTCCTAGTTTTATCCCCAAAGACTGTCTGAATGTTTTCCTTGGAATGTGTTAAAAGCTGGCTAGTTTGAAAGTACTTACCAGATCTTAGGCCATTCTTTGTTATCTTTGTGTTTGTCTTGAAAGTTACCAAGTAGAGCAGAGCTAGGAGAGGATTTGTGGTGAGCCCGGCCCGCTAGTTTCTCTTCCAACAATTGCCTTCAAGTTTCCCTTTGTTTTAAAATGTTTTATATTGAAAGTGCATCAAAGGCTGGCTAGTTTAAAAGTACTTACCAGATCCTAGATTACTTTTATGTCTTTCTTAAGTGTATGTCAAAAGCTGGCTAGTTTAAAAGTATTTACCAGATCTTGGGCTGCTCTTTGTTCTTCATTTGTTTAATTCCCCTTTTTGTTGTATCATCTCATTCCATAAATCAAACTTTAAAGAGATCCTTAGACATAGATGACTTGCCCCATGGACCACTCTTGCCCCTTGTTGTTTCAATTAAACCCTATTATGACTCCATAGCCCAATGGACTAAAACCTGCAATTATCTATCTTCTTGGCCAAAGCGTGTTCTATTTGCTTGCAACTTCACACCTTTGAAACTCTTTGCATTTAGGACTCTCTACCTCAAACAGTAATCATGCTCAACCATCCAAAAACAAATAAAACCCTCAGCCTTCATAACTAGCCTAATATCATCACCCAAGACTTCAAAGACAAATCCATCTTTGCAATTGTTGGAGAGATCCCTCTCCAGATTCAGGAGGGCTAGATCCTAGAATCCCAAAGTGGTTGAAACGATGTTCTCCCTGCAGTCGAACTTTGCCAATCTTGCTGATTACTGGGTACCAACAAATTGTAAATATAGTAATTTTAATTTTAATCGTTTAATTGTTTTATTATTATTATTAATTTTAGCGATATTTTGATTATATATAAATCCAAAAGGAGAAACAGTTAACTGCTACTTAATATAGACTTTTCACCATATGTTAATAAAACATTTACCAACGCCAAACTACTAGGCCATACCTGATATTAAAACTCGTGCAGCTTGACTAGCAATCAACCTTGGATCTTCTGCCTTCCAGATCGAACGGATCAAATGCATATCGCATTGCTTTCATCACAGAGATTTAACATTCCAAAGCTACGCGATATGGGAAATTTTGGACTGATGACGTGTTTGCAAAAAATTGGATCGCATGAGTTTTTACAAAACCACTCCTCAACTCCAGAGGCGCGCGATACTGGTGGTTTACCATTCAAAACCGCTTTTTGAAACTTCTAGTTTCTGATCGCTTTGAACGCTGGTTTTCAACAGAATTTCAAAGCAGTCACTCAATTTTGAAGCAACGTTGTTCATACCTCTTCCAACGCATTCACTTTTCGGTCTTTCACAATGCTGATTGTGTTGTTTCAAAACGCTATAAGCTTCCACGCTTCAAAGCCGCTTCTTCAAAACTGATATTTGATTGTGTTAACTCTGAATTCCGCCCTTTGTCTTCCTCTGCGTTAAGACTGTGATTCAACCATATCATTCCAACAAACATATGTTTCAATACATCTTCAAAAATCAGAGATTTTATTCACTGCGTCCTTCATACATCATCGATTCTTTGTTTAGCAATTTTAAGACCAGAATCGGTATAGATTATGCAAATCGAAACTCACAAACTCTTATAAAAACTCTTATCAATATCAGAATTGATATCTGATATGAAAAGAACTGCTTCAAACAAATAAGTGTGTATTATCTTAACGGAGAGGACGTGGAATAATGAAAAGCATTTGGTAAACATAAAAATTCATACAGAGTCCGCGTTGCAGTGCTGATAAGAGACATCCTCGACCTCCAATGAAGTGGGTTCCAAGATGGGCTCCAGCTTCTGTTTGATCCTGCCTCCCCTCATAAGCATGGCACCCAATACAGAAACCCTTGAAGACACTGATGAGATCGATGAGTTCTCAATACTCGAGTCACAGCGTGAAGAAGCGCTTCTGCAGTGTTCTACGGCTGTGGAGGAGGATGTTTGCGCAGAAACGGACATAACACAACACTCTACAGACGCGAATGAGAGAGAAAAGGAAGTCGTGCCGCTGACGTCATTCAAGAAAATGGTAGCCGAAATTATGCTAACATGCTAATAGAGGAGAAACAAGTGGCAAAATTTGATTAGTCTGAAAGGCAACATGAAAGTTCTCCTATTGGCTGGAGTGAGCAGTGTTTGCTCAACCCACTCCAACAAAGGAAACGCCTCCGGCGTAATTAATGTATTACACGTGTAACAATCCATCAAGTTGCCCTATGTTACTCCTTAGTGTTCAAAAGGAATATGTGTGAGAATTTAGAGTTAACATTATAAAATTAGAATATCATGTATATGTGTGGGATTTAGAGGTCACAATAAAAGCAAGGATGGTGGAAAATAATTTTTTAAATATACCAGAGAAACCAAGGGAGTAGTTTGGTAAAAAAAAAATCGTTTATTTTGATTGCACGTGTTTATCATTTATGTCTTTTATTAGCTCTATAGTTTAGTATGGGACAGATTTCACCTAAACTTAAACATGTAAACATACAGTTATGGGGTAGATTTCATGTAAACCATTAAACATGTAAACTTAAAGGTAAATTTAATGGTGATGTTTAACATTTAACATTTTTAATCTTATGTATGTTTTATTTAAAAATCAATTTAATTATTACTAGCAATTGTACCACTTGTTGCAAAAGAAACACCTTAAGGCAATAGAATAGGAAAGAGTAGCCTAAAAGAAATAAAATGTTGCAGAGAAGGAGCCATTGTGAAGGAATGAAAGGAAAACTTTGCATCCATGGAAGCACCTTGTGGAGGTTTCAAAGATATTGATGATAAGAGTTATCAACTAGAAAGATTCAATGCTTAAAATCCGAAGCCTCTTCTTAATTGAAAAAATATTAAACTGATAAGATATAGCAAACTTCTTGGCACAATATTATGTCAGCTTGCAACACGTCCAAATAAAACGATTGAAGTAAATACTATCAGATGGTTTTCAATGCATTTATGTAATTAAAATAGAGCTAGGAACTTTTGAAGACTACTTCATTGAAAATTAGAAGCATCTTCATGCCTGTTGGCATCAACATAAAACTGAAATGATTAGCATATATCATCACAGACATGGTTACAATTTTTCATGGACTAGGTGGTATGTATCTGCAAGGATATTATATTCTGTTATAAGTAATGCAACTGCTACACGAACTATTCATAGTCCTTAATGATATACTCAAATTTCTTTCACAATACTAATCAAGTGTCCAAAGAAGCCATCATCACTTCCAAAATCACATATTTAAACATACAAGTTGTAAAAATTGAATTTGTTTCATAAATTTTAATAGAATCATGCGCTCAGATCTAAGATATTGTTCTTAAACTCTGAAGCCTCTTCTTGATTGAAAACATATTAAACTCATAATACATCACTGAAGAGAATATATGTGTGTGTGTGTGTGTTTTAATTTAATTTAAAAATAAAAAATTAAGTTGAAGTTAAGTTAAAGACCTTGTCTGATCATGCCAACATGAATGCCTCATGAATAAAGAAATAGATTGTGACTTTCTACCTTCAAAATCAAAGGTATTTTTGGTGCAGTTCCTCCATATTTAATATTGATCACTTCCTATTGCGTCACCTATGTATTAGTTTCTTCATGACCTTTGAAAATATTCAAAAGATCACATTGTTCTTTACCAGTGATCTCCCTGGAGTCTACCATGTTCTTGTTTTTTCAGTATCACTGATATGAATTTGGTTTCTTTTGTTCTATGTGAATATAGTAAACCAAATTAGACATGATTTATCTTGAACAATAATGATGAATGTTCATAATTCTAGTTTCTTAAATAAAACCAAATTTGCCTTTAATTACTTAATTGTAATAGTTTGTAACTACATAACAATTTGTACCTACATACATACTCTTTCTGATTTTTTTTGTTAATGAATATCAAATTTCTTCCCTTATAAAAAAAAAAAAAAAAACTATATACATATCTTTAATTAAGTAATTGTATCTAAAAAATCTTACATGTTTTTTACTTTATAATCATAAACAATTTTCGTATTATATGATTTCAAACTTACTCACACTCATATTAATTTTCTCTACAAATGTTGGAAATTTCATGGTTAATGTAATATAAGCTAAATACAAATTCATTTCTTCTACACAAGATCAAGAAAGCTATGATGAGTAGCCAACACCACAGAACAAGACATGTTCGCCAATTCCATAAATGCCACTGAATCTCTCTCCGTGTTGGAGTTGTTTTCTTAATAGCCTTATTTTTACTGTTGTTGAAGTGATTAAATCCATCTCTCCATACATTTTTACGCCGTAAGGTGTCTTTATTTGAAAACAACTCTCCTAACTGTCATTTTGTCATAATCTGTGCCATTAGATCCTTTGTTAGACGATTGAATCATGATCAGCCATAGATTCGAATTGTGGCAGTTGATAGTTGTGATTTTCCTTATAACAATAACATTAGTCATCATCACCGCCCGCCCTGCTCTATTATTTGAAGTTTGTGATTTGTATACCTATCAGTATTATTTTTTTCATGATCTTTGGGAAGAAGGTAGGCCAAAGGACGTCGAGTTTAAAAGGAAAACACGTTGTGATAACCGGAGGATTAAAGGGCATCGGCCTTGCTATTGCAATGGAGGTTCTCAAAGAGGGAGGGTACGTGACCCTCATCTCTAACAGTTCTTCTCAAATAGATGACACCACTACAGGCATTGCTTAACAGGGGAAATCTTCTTTGGATAAAGTTTGCGTAAAGATAGGGTTCTTTACAAATATTTTTGCACAGCTTTTTGGTTTAAAAACCTCTTGATCACATTCTTTCTAGTTAAATTTTGCACAAAGGTAATGTTCTTTACCTAAATTTCTGTACATCTTTTTCGTTGGATTGTTTGTTGAAAAATCTCTAATCACATTCTCTCTTAATAAAGATTGGACAAATGTTGAGTTCTTTGCATAAATTCCTCTGCAGCTTTTAACGAACTCTGGATCACATTATTTCTATCTAGATCTTCTATCCCAAGGGGTTTATTCATGAAATTATGTGGAATGATCTGAGCTTTGTGGTGAAGGTTGCAAATGTGGGTGACTATGAATCCATTTCTATAGCTATAAAGGAGTGTTACTAGTGGCGACCTTTTGACGTTGTTATCTGCAATGCATGAATAGCTAGAATAGGCTACATGGATGAAAGCAACATTACATATGTGGATTCCGTCATCTGCACTAATCTCAGCGGGGTAATCTACACCATTCATTCTTCGTTTTCCTTGATGAAACAACGAAGCAGCAACTCAAATTTGGCATCCATTGTTCTCATGGGATCACTAGCTTCTATGGTAAGTAATCTTTAATTTATAGAAATTATTTTTACATTAATTTAAAAAACGGATAGGGATCCAACTGTCATAATAGTTAGATTGCTCCTTTAGGGATTTACAGTTTAAAGTCTTTTAAAGTTTGATTGAATAATCAAGGAACATATTTGAATCCAAATTTCATACTAGTTAGATTGCTTCTTAAGGGATTTACATTTTAAAGTCTTTTAAAGGTTGATCAAATAATCAAGAAACGGATCGGAATCCAAATTTCATAATAGTTACATTGCTCCTTCAGGGATTCACTGTTTAAAGTCTTTTAAATTTTGATCAAATAATCAAGAAACGGATCTTAATCCAAAGTTCATGATAGTTTCTTAAGATATTTAGAGCCTAAAATCTAAACTCTTTAAATTTTGATCAAATAATCTTTCCAAATGAATTTTTCCCCAAATTTAATCTAAATGGATGATAAAATAGCATGATGCCAAGATTAGCTAAGGTACCCTGCAAAGCTAACAAGTTGAGTTATACATTTGGCATAATATAAAAATGTAGCATCCATGCTATGGTTGTGGCATATACATAGCCACTAAACATGCCCCTAAAGGACTGGACGAGTGCCTAAGGTTTGAGTTGTTGCCTTTCAATATTCGAGTGATTATTTGTTGTCCAGGCTTTGCAAAGACGCCTCTCCTACCAGAAGGTCAATCGAATATCCTTGCAAAGACACCTCTCCTACCAGAAGATCCATTGATTCTCTCTGTAATTCATACCATTTCATTTCCTTGCTTCTTTATGTGTCCAAATAAGGCGAGTTTCTATTATTTATTACGAAATATTAAATACAATCAATCTGACTATAAAACACTTCAAACCTTTTGAAATCAAGAATATTAAGAAATGGAATCAAACCATTACAATTCATAATATTAAGGAAGTTTTACCTAATAATGGGTGATAATTACCTAAACCCTAACTACCTCCATAGTTTCTTTAAATACACAAGAACCAAAAAGGAAAAGAAGGGAGAAAGGAGGCTGCAGTCGGTAGTACACAGCAGATGCTAGAGAAGTCTATTGTCATAGCGGGACATAAACAGAGAAGGTAGTAACCGAACAAAATGCTTTGCTTCCATCATGATGGCACAAAGTTGTAATCTCATGTGGAGACCTTTTTATAGGTTTCATTTCTCTATTAAAATCAACTTGGAGTTTTTTTAATACAACCAGAAAGGGTTTCTTTCTCTGGTTTTAACATTGTCGAGCATTTGATTTGGATCTTTATAGTCTTCGGTGATTGTTGTTTTTTCACTTAATATTTCAAATATGTAACATAGTTTGCTGTATATTTCAAGTTATGCTCAGACTGTGTTAACAGTGGCGATTTTAATTGCAAAAAACAAAATTTAATAGTCTTAAAGCCATCCATAACACTTAGATATTCCCCATATTTGGCGATCTCTAATCCCAGGGGGAAAATACAGATCAATGTTTTCAGAGCAAAAAATTGTCTCCTTGACAGAGGCAAGCAAAATATGCTCTATTTTATTGTATGACTTTATTAAGCACATGGATACAATTTCAAACATTTCCAACCCTTAGAATGGATTAAAGGAGTGGCTAGATTTAAAGCCTCTAGTTGTATGGTTCATTGAGGAATGATGGAATAAGTATCATTATTCCTGTTTTGGGGAATATTTCATTTTGATAGCAACTTCGTCTCAGGTTGTTCAACATTGAGAACTTTTGAAGTAGGTTGCTATTTATTTGAATTTATCTTTTGGCTCTCTCAGATGCTACATCTAGTAGTCGTTGTCTAATGGTGGCCTCATGGGAACCTCAGCTCAAGAAGCTAGGAAAGAGGAGGGGGATTAAGGGGAAGTAACACAGAGTTTTTGAGATTTTAAGTTGTATTTTATTTGTGCTTTAGGCATTGTCTTCACATGTATTATATAATGAAATTTTCTTCTGTTGTTAAATATGGTTAGAGCTAACAGTATAGATTTTAGACTAAAATGAAATTTAGATTTCCAGTTGTTAATAAGATCACGTGTCCAGAATTCTGTAGTGTTCTCTATATGATCAATTCGATAGTTGTTTATGCTCTTTTTCGACTATGTTGATTTTTGCAATGTTTCTTTTTCAATAATGATCCAAATTGGACACTTAGTCCATTTGACATAGTTGTGTCACTTTTTTGGTTATCACAGTCTTCATATATCAGTTATTTGACACACAGTTCTGTATTTAGCATCACATTTATATTAATTCTACATAGCATTGTTTGGTGTCGTCAACATGGTTATAGTGCTTCTAAATTGTGGTTTACCGAGTGATTCAGTTGTCCATAGTTGTTTCAAATAATTGTTTTATGTATCTTGCATTTGGAGAGAAAATTATTCCAGATTGAACATGATTTTTTCTATAACTTTGCTTTTAATTACAAATAAAAATTTGGACGGGCACAATATTTTTTCCTGCCTTTACTAAAATTGACCAAAATCACTACAAATATCTTGCTTAGCAACTATTGGATCTCTTTAAGAATCTTACGGCGTTTCCTTTGCAACATATGGTGATGGTGAAATTGCTAGTTATATTGTTTAATGCTAACCCTACTAATTGCAAAACATTATCCATTAATGTATTACACATGTAACAATCCGTCAAGTTGCCCTAAGTTACTCCTTAGTGTTCAAAATAATCATATTCAATAGGAATATGTGTGAGAACTTAGAGTGGAATATTATGTATATGTGTGGGATTTAGAGGTCACAATAAAAGCAAGGATGGTGGAAAATAAATTTTTAAATATAATAGAGAAACCAAGGGAGTAGTTTGGTCAAATCAAAAAAAAAAAAAAAAAAAAAAAAAAAATCATTTTTATTATTTATTATTTATTTATTATTATTATTTTTTTGGGTGTTTATCATTTATGTCTTTTATTCGTTCTATAGCTTAGTATGGGCAAATTTCACCTAAACATGTAAACATAAACTTAAACAGCTAAGGGGTAGATCTCACGTAAACCATTAAACATGTAAACTTATAGGTAAATTTAATGGTGATGTTTAACATTTAACATTTTTAATTTTATGTCTCCTTTATTTAAAAATCAATTTAATTATTAAAATGTATAAATACAATATAAATTTAAAATATAAAGAGGTTTACGAACATTCAAAAAAAGATATGGTAAATAAATATAAATATAAATAAACTAGAGGTATGGTAAATAAATAAAACTTCTTTTTATACTTACTTTAGAAGTAAATAAAAATATAAATAAACTAAAGATATGGTAAATAAATAAAACCTCTTTTTATATTCACTCCTTAACCTCTTTATATTTAAGAAAACTAAAAAAAAAGGTTTTATTTAGGTGATGCCTGTGGGCCAAATACCATTTTAATACCATGGGCTAAATACCATATTTATAAAAGAGGTATGGTAAATAAATAAATATAAAAGAGGTATAAAGAGGTATGGTAAATAAATAAAAATATATCAAATAGGATTAGAAATCAACATCTAATTATATGACCCCGGATGCAGGTGACACGTCCAAATCGTGCGAGGACGGATCCTCCCATGCTCAGGCTAATGTCATCGTTCAACGCCAGCTCTAACATGATGTGGAAACTCAATTCATCAATCATTCATAACAGTGCTCTACCACACCTGACCTCATGCCATACTTTGTATCACATGCAGTCACACTTGGATTGTCCCTCAAAACATCTGTGCGCGTGCCACAACCCCTCACTGTATCTGCGCTCATGCCACAGGTCTTCAAAAGGCACTGAATCTCCTCATTCAGCCATCTCATTGCTGCTCCAACCGGTCTCAAGAGCCATCGATGTTTTTCACCTCGCCATCACGTCACTACTCCATCTTCGCTCGCACATCTCCACTGCGCGCACCCTGCTGAGAACCCCCTGTCGTGCACCCTCCTATAGGGTACTTCTCCCTTTGAGATCCTCCTTGTTGCACGCCCCTTGCTGCAAGCCCCCCGACTGTGTGTCTCCCTGTTGAAAACCCCTCCCCCTGAGCCTCTGCCGATTACGCGCTATTCGCGGCAAGCTCTCCTGCTGTGCGCCCCCTACTGCGCATTATCTGTGACAAGCTCTCCCGTTGCGTGTCCCCTACTGCACGACCAACACTGTTACCGATGAAATAGGTAACCTGACCACAAAACAGGAACTCTAGCCGAAAAAGACTCAAAAAACATGAAAAAACACCC
>CM076580.1:1700583644-1700613644 GCA_034641835.2 Pinus albicaulis | reverse complement strand
ATATATATATATATATATAAAATAAAAAGGAAAAAATCGAATTAAAAAGAAATATATATATATAATTTTTTAAATTTAATTAATTAATTAATTTTATTTATTTATTTATTCATTTTTTTTTTTAAATTTCAATTTTTTTATTTTATTTGGTTTTTTTTTTTAAATTTTGTTTTTAAATTTAATATTTTAGATTAATTATTTTTTAAATTTAAAATTTATTTATTAAATTTTAATTAATTTTTTTTTTTTTAATCTTTTAGTTTATTTAGTTTTTTATTTTTAAAATTTATAAATTGTCCCATTAAAAAAAAAACAGTGAATTTATGGATATTTGTTTTTTAATTATTTGTACGTGGTTTTTTTCATTTTTTTGTTTTTGTTTTTTAATGATAGTTGTTTTTTTTTTTTTTTTGTTGGTTAATTTTAAAATTCGTATTGTTTTTTTTTATTTTATTATTATCATTTTTTTAATTTAAATTTTTAAATTAAATCTTTTCTTTTTTGTATTTTATTTTATTTATCTAAATTTTAATTTTGTAATTTTAATTATTTTTAAATTTTCTATTTTAATTATATGGTTTTTTTTAATAACTTAGAAAAAAATGTTTTTGATGTTTTTTTTAAAATTTTTTTTTGGTTAATTTTTGTTTTTGTTTTTTTTTTAAATTATGTGTTTTTTTTTCAAATTTTGTCATTTCTTTTGATATAATTTTCGAATATTTTTGTTTTTTTTTTTAAATTTATTTTTGTTTAAATTTTTTATTTTTACGAGTTAATTTTGTTTTTTTTTTACATCTTTATTGGTTTTTTTATTGTTTATATATATATATATATATATTTTTTTTTTATATCTAAGTTTTGTGTTTTATTACCAACATGAAAATCACCACTCTAAAAAAAAAAGGTTGATGTTGCATCAATATATTTCAAAATTAGCATGAAAATCACCGCTCTTAAAAAAAAAGGTTGATGCTGCATCAATACGTTTCAAAATTAGCATGAAAATCACTAACATTTTAAAACAAATATTCATACTTCATAAATAAAAATATTAGAGTGTCAAAAATGTGCACAAAAAAAAAGGGGGTGATTCTGCATCACCACTTTTCAAAATCGGTGATTTTTATGCTACCAAAAAAAAGTAGGTAACAGTGCGGTTACCTATTTCATCGGTAACAGTGTTATCTGGGTATGCAGCTAGGAAAACCTATAAATCTTTAATTATCCCACACACTTCAATTCTTTTAGAATCCATTGAACATGTTGGCCTGTGACTACACACAAAGGGGAGAGGGAGAAAAGAAATCCAGCCCTGACTATCACAGAGCTTCAAAAGGAATCAATTTGCATCTCAAATTAGTAGAAAAGGGTAAAATGTAGCTGATAAGGCTTAAATAGTGAGCAAACTTCATCTCCGTCATCACTCATCTCATCTACCCTCTTTACCTACATTTTCCCTCCCTTATCCTTCACTTTCCCTTTTATAAAGCCCCTCGTTGTATTTCTTCATTAGCAACACTGCTCCACGCAATTTTTAACCTTTACATCTTAAAAGAATCACCGAAGCTTATCTTGCCACCGAAGCGACTTGGTGGGACCCGTCCAGCCTTGATACACTATCTGCATCCGCATGCAAACCTTCATATGCTGCATTTTTTGCACCTTCCACCTTTTCACACCCACCATATTTTAGCGTGTCGCATATCGCAGTTCGCGGATTTCACAACTTACCTATCACAGCGCCCGCAAGTTAAATATTTTAGCTTGCGATATGACCCGATTGCCATATCACTTCGCAACAAATAACACATCGCAAATCGGCAATTATAACTTTTTCATCTCCGCCAACCTTTATCTTTTGTGATCGCCGATGTGCAATATCGCGTCGCGCACATTACAACTTTATGCTCCACCGCACCTCACATATCTTGAAGTTTAAATCATATTCCCGAAAGATATCCTGTCCCGATTGTAATTTTGCGATGCGCTTTGGGTCCACTTCCTCGCCACGTCATCAAAGCCTTCCCCATGTCCTTTGTCTCACCCTTGGCAGTAAGTAAAACCGTTTCGTCGTGTGCTATGTGCCGCTCATCCCCTTCTAAAGTCTGGTCTCCGCTTCTCACTAGTCAAAACACAACATGATTTCTTGGTGGAGCACCGCGGCTATGATTGTTCAGTTCGTCCATTAACCTCTGCTGAAGAGTGGAGCACGCGCGGTACAAATGGCTTTTCCGTTTCGGTTAAAGCGAATCATGAGAACATGGAGTGGAGGCCTTTCGTCGGTAGCTGAAATCAAGTAGTAGAAATCATGCCGCTCACTGGTTTTTCAACCACTTCTCGCCACTCTGCTGAAGATTTTGGGTTATGGCCTCCCAGGCCAATTGTTTTGTTCCTTGTTACTGTTAGATAGTGATGTTTTGCTCGGTAAAATCACTATTTTACCTATTCTGTTTTGATTTCTCTGTTGCAGGAGTGATTGCTTGAAGCACGATCTGAAGTTTGTTAGGATATCTGGTTTCACCTGTGTGGGCCGATCCTGACAGAATATTCGGTCAGAAGCCCTCAGGGAGAACTCTATATGTAGTGAATTCTAAGATGAAGAAAAGGTTCTGGAATTTGGAAGAATTTTTTTGTAGTTTCGTAGGGTTATGCTCCTTGTGCTCTGAGACACATATTTGGGAGAGCTGTTTATACTTAATATGAATATAGAGCTGATATTTGGATTCTAGATGGAGCAATGAGCAGTATGTATTTGTTTTCTTTTGTTATCAGTAATCTCTTCCTCATGTATAATCATCTTATATGCTATTCTGCTTTGATAGTTCGTGTAATGTAGCTGTTGGTGATCTGCAATTTTATTCATGAATTCGTGTCTGTATAACTCTTAGGTGTTAACGCTCATGTATTAAGCTTGCTTTACTCCCTTAATTCATGCTCCACGAACCTCTGTTGTTATCCATATTTCATTCACATATGTTTCCTCTGAGTTCATAGGGGATAGATTCTTAAATCTTTTAAGCCTGTCTCTCGTGGGCTCCTCCTCCATTCTCTCTCAACGCCTCTGCATATTTTCAAGATTTCTGCTCATTGCTTTATACTTGGCCCATTTAAAAGCCACCAAGCCACCAAGCCTCGCAGCCTCTTGAGCCCTCTCACAATATGGGGAATTCACATGAATCAACTCTAAGGTCTTCTCCGTCCATGAACCACCAAAACCATTGCTCTCTTATTCTAGATTTTGTTAGAGGCATTTTATACAATTGTTCACATTCAACCTCTAATTTTTAAGATGTCCTAGGCACTGTTCTTTTGGAACTCAAGGATGTCTCTAGGAGCTACAACAAAACATATGTTGTGATAGGGCCTAGATACCCTTAAATTCAGTTGCTCCATGACATTCTTGGTCATGACATTTGATGCAACCCTTGAATCAAGCATGCAGTTGTGTAAAAGACGATCATTCACTATCAAAGAAACATAAAATGGCAGATGATCTTTGTTCCCCACATAACAATTCATACTTTTCAATAAAATTTCTTCATTTTATGGTTCATTATTAGGCTTTTCTTCCCTTTGAGTAACTTCAATTGCACTTAATAACTTGGCCCTTTGAGATGGTATCTTTGAAAGCTCTGTCACTGGGATATAAACCTTTGCATTATTCACCCAATTTCCCAAGTCAAAATTTAATTCTGAAGTAGGAGGAGAATTTTTTGTGGTTATTCCGGTCTTGAATATCCCTTCTCTGATAAGTCATCCCTTTGTGTTTTGCCATAGCAAGAATTTGTCTAGATGTAGGCTTTTCCCCAAAAATCTTAGTGACTTTGTCAAAATTTGCAATCATATTGTCAACCCCAAGATTATTAGGACTATGGTCAATCTCTTGATTTCTTTCAATGGTGTATATTTGATCTTCCATAGAGAACATATTGATTTGACCACTAGTTCCTACATGTTCGTCTCCCTACATGTTACCTTCCATAATTCTCTTTACATATGGGCATGTGGCTTCTTCATGGAACTCATTACATGGCCTACGAAAAGGGGGAATTTTGATCTACCGTGTTGGTGGATTCCAATGGATTTGGAGGCCTATAATATTGTTGAGGGCCTTTATTCTTTTGCCATCCGTTTTTTGGCCTAGGTTGGAATCTTTGCACTTGCGATCTTTCCATGGCCACCAACCTACTTTGCATGGCTTGCATTTCTTTGGTGTGGTTTGCTTCCATGCTCTTGATGAGTTGAGTTAATTCCTTAATAAAATCATGTGTATTGTCTTCCTTGGCCTTGCCTTTGGAATCATTCGATTTTGATGGCCCTCTAGTGAAACTAGGAATCTCAGATTTTCCTGATTGCTTTCTACCCCTCTCCATTTTCAGGGCTTCAGTTTGAGCTACACCCAAAGTTGCAGGCTCCTTTCTTCTCAACTCATAAGCAGTGTGCACACCAAAAGCATCTAAATATGAGCATAAGAGAAATTCATCCGGAGGTTTAATAGTTGCAGGCATGCTTTTAACCAATTCATTGAATCTTTTGTTAAACTCCTCCATGGTTTCATTCTCATTCTTCTTTATGGTGCTAATGGCACTGATCAAATGACTATTCTCTCTTCTCTCTCCATACTTTCCCATGAAAGCATTAACAATTGTTTGTAAAGAATCATACGAGTTAGTAGGTTGCTCAGTGAACCAATCAAGAGTATCTTCTTCTAAACAGAGAACAAAAAGCCTCATCTTTACATCCTCATAGTTAGCAACGTTACACCACTTAAAGATGCAAACATTAAAGTCTTCAAGCCCTCTCACAATATAGGGAATTCACATGAATCAACTCTAAGGTCTTCTCAGTCCATGAACCACCAAAACTATTGTTCTCTTATTCCATATTCTGTTAGAGGCATTTTATACAATTGTTCACATTCAACCTTTTATTTTTAAGATGTCCTAGGCACTGGTCTTTTGCAACTCAAGGCTGTCTCTAGGAGTTACAACATCTTTTTGGTGCCATTGCCGAGGATCGAATTTGAAAACCTTTCCCTGGGATACGAAATTATCTTCACCCTTCAATCAAGTGAGCACGAAGGGTTGAAATTGCATAGCCCTCACCTTGGCGACTCCACTATTATCCAAGTTCAAATCAAGCGTAATCCTGGCTTACACCAGACCTCATACTCGATCAGATACTTTTAAGCAGAGAACCCCTGCTGTATCTGATCCTGAAAAGATTATATTCAAGAGAATCTGGAGGGAGAAGTAGCCCATCTAGGCGGACCTACCCTCATTTTCCCTAGAATATTCGTCTTCCTCTTCTCAGAAAGCTGATATCTGTGGTCCTGGCTCCACAACCCGTGTACTTGAGTACCCTCCTGAGACCTCTGTTTTAACCAATTCAAGCATAAAAGACTAAGCCAAATCTGTTGATATTTCTTTGCCTCCTTTGCATCCCACTCCAGAGGCTGAAGAAGTCGAAGAAGTTACAACACTCTAGAACTCATTATAGATAAACATCCAAACCTCTGCTCAACATACACCTGTCATACCATAGCAAAATCATCCTCAGAACCCACCACCGCCCCTCATGGCTGTACCTGGCTTCCTCCTCAACAAATATGCTCCATTGGCTTTACCTCAAGTATGGAATGACATGGCTCATGATTATCTAAAGCTGTTGCCTCGGTTTACCGGGGAAGACAGTACTTCTGCGCATAAACATATTGAAGACTTTTGCGCCTTCGCCGAAAATGTCAATGTGGGACACTTGGATGTGGTGTTGAGGCTTTTCTTCTAGTCTTTGGATTGAGAAGCTCATAAGTGGTTTAAATCTATTGCTAATAACGTGGTCACCACTTGGTAGGAAATGGAAAATTTCTTCACACTAAAATGGGGAGAGAAGAGGGACTATGGATATGTCCTCATAGAGTTCAATGCTCTGAAAAAGAGACACAATGAGGATGTTATGAAATTTATAAAGAGGTTCAATAAGCTCTACAACAATCTCCCTGTCGAGATCAAACCTCCCCAAGCAGTTGCTAAGGTGGTTTTCGCAGGAGCTTTCGAGCCTAATTTTGGCTTCACCCCGAGGGAAAGAAAGTCTACATCCCTAGACCAGATCCAGACTGATGCACTGGAAGTAGAAGCAAATTTTGCTTCTACAGGAAAATTCAAAGGGAGGATAGAGCATGATGACAGGAGAAGGGGTAGCGATGAGGCCTCTACCTCTAATCAAAGAAGGGAATCACCGGGGTATAAAATTGCAGAGATGAATAAGCCGATCAAGAACCTCTCGAACAAGTTAGTGAAGCTTGAATTGGAGGCTAAGAATTCCTCTCCTCGTCCTAACCATATGATTCCAAATCGTGGGTTAAATCCCCAATACCGGAAGCCCCCTCTACAATTGTTACAGCGGGAAAGGAAGGAGCAGCAAGATCACATCCAACCTCCTCTATACTTAGAAGGGGAAATATGGGGACAAGCTGAGGAAGTAACTGACAGCCAAGAAGATCAATTCCTTGCTTCTTTAGAAGATGAAGAAGGTGAACTCACCCGGCAAGACGAACTAGAAGAAAAGGAAGTTCCCCCCGAGGATCAAGATATTGATGATCACTGTAGGTAGTTTGTGGACTTCATGCAAGCTCAACTCCATCAGAAGTATGACCTCAGGTCCTCTAGAAAGAGAACCCGAGTGCAGGAACAAAACGAAGAATCAATACCAAGAGGACAGACCTCTTCTAGTTCTGCCAGTAAGGGGAAGAAGCCTTTAGAAGAGTGTGCATATCATAAGGCCACTACTTCCACCTCCACAAAGCTAGGTTCTGATCCTCCTACAAACCAAAAGTCCTCCTCTATGGCTTCGAATGTGCCTGACCACCATAAAGAGTAGTATAAAGAAGTCATTGCAGAAAAATCTCCCACAACCTTTAACCTCCAGAAAGAGCTAGAGAAGGTCAAGATCCCGGTTCCCTTGATCGAGCTCCTAAAGCAGCCTTCATACAAAGCCCAAGTGTCTCAATTCATGCTGCCCCATAGCGTAGGCCCTCTCCCTGACAGCCTCAATCTCCAAGAGGAAAGACCCATGGTAGTCTTTGGACCTCATGGAGAAGAGTTGGACTCAACCACTCCCCCATTCTATGTGTCTGTAGTTATTCATGACCTATTACTGCACAATTGCATGCTAGATTCTGGGGCTTCACATAATCTATTGCCATTGTCTGTCATGGAGCAATTGGGGTTGTAGATCACCAGACCTTATAAAGATCTGTATTCTTTTGATTCCAAGAGGGTAAAGTGCTTGGGCATGATCAAAGATTTGGTAGTAAACTTGGCCTAGATTCCAGCCAAAAGCGTGGTGATGGACATCGTTGTAGCTGATATCCCAGCTCGATTCGAAATGTTGCTATCCAGATCTTGGGGATCCAATATTGGAGGGTCCATAAAACTAGACCTCACTTATGCCGCTATTCCAGTATTTGGTGGAGAGGAAAGAAGGTTGTACCGTGAATCCAGATTCGTGAAGATGGTAACCAAAGTAAATGGTTCCACAAATTCCCCAGTATATGGTAAGGAGGGCGAATTCTCTTGTCTCATGCGTGAGGAGGACGAAGATTTCCTGCAAGAAACAGACGTTTGCCCTATAATACAGAAGAATTCCATGAGCAGAGAGGAAAACAAGATATGGACATTGCAGTTTGATGGAGCTAATTCACGAGAAGGAAATGGGGCTGGGGTACTCTTGATATCCCTAGAAGGATGCTTGGTTCCCCTCTCTTTTAAGCTGGAATTCGAAGCCACAAATAATGTGGCTGAATACGAAGCACTGCTACTAGGGTTGCAAACAACGCTGAATCTGAACATACAAAACCTCAAGGTGTTTGGAGATTCAGAGCTTGTAGTGAGACAAGTCAGGAACCAATGCCAAACCAAACACCCGCGGCTCAGAGCCTACAGGAATGAGGTATGGGATTTAATCAAGAATTTCTTTTCTGCATTTAATATTCAGTTCATGCCAAGGGATAGAAACATAATGGCGAACTCACTAGCTATGGCTGCTAGCAATTTCCGTCCCCCGCAAAATCCTTTGATCAGATATGAAGTTGAAGTGTGGTACCACTCGTCTATTCCGGATAACATAAAGCATTGGCAAGTTTTCGAAGATGAAGAGCAGGTCCAACGTTTCATGGAAACGATAGGCGAATTTTCAAATATGGTGATCGATTCAGTCCCTGAGGATGACAGCAAAGAGCCAAAAACCAGGTGGGAAGAAACAGTGGCCGAACACCGTGTTCTGCAATTGAAGGGAAATGTCATCCCCAGGGGGTTTGTGCCATTGGAGAGGTTGTTTGACAAGAACGACATCCTAGTAAATCCTAGCAAAATGACCCTCGATGAGTCTGTCAGAGATGTGAATATTGGGACAGAAGAAGATCCGAAGGTGCTAAAGCTGTCAAAAGGGGTTCTGAAAGAATACCAAGGTTAGTATCTCAGTCTGTTCCAATCATACAAAGACGTCTTCGCCTGGTCATACCAGGATCTGAAGACTTTTGACATAGATATTATATAGCATAAAATACCTCTGAAAGAAGATGCAAAGCCTCATAAGCAGAAGCTGAGGCAGATCAACCCCCTTCTCCTCCCAGCTATCGAGAAGGAAATAAAGAAGCTTTTGCAACCAAGATCATTGTCCCTTTAAGATATTCTGAGTGGGTGGCGAACCTGGTGCCGGTAAGGAAGAAGAATGGTGAAATCAGACTCTGCGTGGATTTTCGCAATCTGAACAGAGCCGCCCTCAAGGATAACTATCCCCTCCCAAAGATGGACCACATCCTGCAAAGAGTGGTGGGATCTTCCCGCATGTCCATGATGAATGGCTTCTCAGGGTATAATCAGGTGGCAGTGCCCCCCGAAGACCAGAAGAAGAAGGCATACACCACGCCTTGGGGAACTTTCATGTATGCCCGAATGCCTTTTGGCCTGATAAATGCTGGCGCTACATTCCAACGTGCAATGGACATTGCTTTCATAGGAGAGCAAGACAAATTTGTGGTGATTTACCTAGATGACATCACCGTCTTTTCAAAGAGTGACGCTAAACACATTGAGCAGGAGGGAGTGAAGATCGATCCAAAGAGGGTAGAGGTGATAGATGGCATCCCCCTACCAAGAAACAAGAAGGAAATCCAGGTGTTCCTGGGAAGAATTAATTTCCTCAGAAGGTTCATTCCAAATTATGCCGAAATTGTTCGAAACATCATTGGGATATTGAAGAAGAACAATGAAGTTAGATGGACCCCTGAATCCAGGGACTCCTTTAACAAGATCAAACAGGCCTTTGTAGAAGCTCCAATGCTAGTCGGTCCAGATTATGGGAAGCCGTTCATGATCTTCTCTTTCGCATCTCGTCATACGATCGCTGCAGTACTTTTACAGAAAAATGCCGAAGGACATGAGCAGCCCATTACGTTCTTCAGCCAAGTCCTGCGAGACCCCGCGCTGAAATATGATATCTTGGAAAAGCAAGCTTATGCCCTAGTCAAATCTCTAAAGTCATTCCGGGTATATGTATTACAGTTTGCTATAACTGCCTATGTTCCCACAGTAGCAGTAAAAGATGTTTTGGTATAGGGCGACAGTGAGGGAAGAAGGGGTAAGAGGATAGCCAAGATTCAGGAGTGTGAACTGGAGATAAAGCCCACCAAGCTCATTAAAGGCCAAGGGCTGGCCAAAATCTTGTCTGAATCCAACTGTCAAGCTCTGGGTATAAATCTGTCTATGATAGGAGGAGAGGCACAGGAGGGCGCAGGTGCATTTTAGGGTATAGAATCCTCTACTCAAAAAACACACATGAAGTACCTTCTCTCCCATGGTATAAAGATATAGTGGAATATCTTTTATCGCTGAGATGTCCTCCTAACTATGATAAGGCCAAGTACCACACCTTAAGGTTGAAATCTCAAAATTATGTCGTGGCAAATGGGCTACTTTATTGGAAAGCCCGGTAGGGATTCTACTATTGTGTTTAACAGAGCAAGAGGTGGACCAAGTGATGGTTGAATTCCACAAATGTGGCAGACACTATAGCTGGCGATCCACCGCACACAAGATCCCGAGGGCAGGTTTCTTCTGGCCTAAACTGTTCGGTGATGTACATGCTCGCGTCCGGACATGTGAAAAGTGTCAGACGTTCATTGAAAAGCAAAGGTATGCACCTCTCCCGTTGATCCTAGTACATGTTGAAGAACCTTTTAAGCAATGGGGAATTGATTTCATAGGAGAGATTCACCCAGCTTCTAGCAATCAACATTGATGAATCCTTACTACTATAGATTACGTCACCAAGTGGGTAGAAGCCGTGCCCACAAGAAATGCTACAGATTCAGTGGTGATGAAGTTCCTGGAGGAGAACATAATAGCCAGGTTTGGATGCCCAACTAAAATCATCACAGGTAATGCCCAGGCATTCAAGTCAGCTAAATTTGTAAATTTTTGTCAGCGTTACAATATCTTGCTGGGACACTCCACTGCATACTACCCACAGGGCAACGGGCTGGCTGAATTATCTAACGAGACGTTGATGAGAATTCTAAAGAAAACCATCAACGAAAATCAAAAGAATTGGGACTCTCAGCTCAAGTTCGCACTCTGGGCAAACCGCATCGCAACTAAATGATCTACGGGAAAATCCCCTTATGAGCTGGTGTATGGCAGAGTCGCAATCTTCCCCATTCAGCTTGCATTCCCTGTGGCACGGTTCCTACAGGAAAGTGAGGAGGAGCCAAATGACCTCGTTCAAAGAATGAGTAAGTTGGTGGAGCTGAATGAAACCTGGGAACATGTAAGCCTTAGACTAGCAAAATATCAAAAAAAAAATGAAGGGCTTATTTGACCAGAGAGCTAAAGATAGAGAAATCCAAGTTGGGGATTTGGTGTTGCGATGGGATATCAGGCGAGCAGACAAAGGGAAGCATGGGAAGTTCGACCCCCTCTGGTTCGGTCCATTCAGCGTGGTAAAGGACAAAGGCAACAATACTTTCATGCTGGAGAACCTAGAAGGAGACATACTTGAGGTACCCATAAATGGGCAGTTCCTTAAGTTTTACTTTCATCACTGATGAGGGCTGATCTAGCTCACTGTATATATCTTTTTCACTTTATATGTCATTTCACTGTACTCCCTTTTTGGTTACTTCCCCCCCCCCCCCCCTCCTCCATTTCATCTTCCATTTTGTGTCCACCTGATCATTGATGTAAAATTTTGTCTAATCAGTATGCATTTGTGTCTCCATGTACCCAATAAAAACACAGGCATGCAGGTCTGCAGGTTCTCAACGCACTGAAGAACAACACGTTGTCCCCAGATGGAGCCAATGTTGGCCTGTGACCACACACAAAGGGGAGAGGGAGAAAAGAAAGCCAACTTTGCTATCAAAGATCTTCAAAAGGAATCAATCTGCATCTCAGTTCAGTAGAAAAGGGGAAAATGTAGCTGATAAGGCTTAAATAGTGAGCAAACTTCATCTCTGCTATCCCTCATCTCATCTACCCTCTTTACCTACATTTGCCCTCCCTTATCCTTCACTTTCCCTTTTATAAAGCCCCTTGTTGTATTTCTTCATCAGCAGCACCGCCTCGCGCAAGTTTTAACCTTTACATCTTAAAAGAATCACTGAAGCTTATCTTGTTGCCGATGCGACTTGGTGGGACCCGTCTAGCCTTGATACACTATCCGCATCCGCATGCAAACCTTCAAATGCTGCATTTTTTGCACCTTCCGCCTTTTCGCACCCACCATCTTTTAGCGCACCACATATCGCAGTTTGCGGATTTCACAACTTACCTATCACAACGCCCACAAGTTAAATATTTTAGCTTGCGATATGACCCGATCACCATCGCACTTCGCAACAAATACCACATCGCAAATCGACAATTATAACTTTTTCATCTTCGCCAACCTCTATCTTTTGCGATCGCCGATGTGCGATATCACATCATGCATATTACAACTTTATGTTCCACCACGCCTTGCATATCTTGAAGTTTAAATCATATTCCGAAAACATATACTGTCTGGATTGCGATTTTGCGATGCGCTTTGGGCCCCACTTCCTCACCACGTCATCAAAGCCTTCCCCACGTCCTTTGTCTCACCCTTGGCAGTAAGTAAAACCGTTCCGCTTTGTGTTATGTGCCGCTCATCCCCTTCTAAAGTCTGGTCTCCGCTTCTCACTAGTCAAAACACAACATGAGTTCTTGGTGGAGCAGCGCGACTATGATTGTTCAATTCGTCCATTAGCCTCTGCTGAAGAGTGGAGCACGCGCGGTATAGATGGCTTTTCCATTTCGGTTAAAGCGAATCATGAGAACATGGAGTGGAGGCCTTTCATCAGTAGCTGAAATCAAGTAGTAGAAATCATACCGCTCACCGGTTTTTCAGCCACTTCTCGCCACTCTGCTGAAGATTCTGGGTTATGGCCTCCCAGGCCAACTTTTTTGTTCCTTGTTACTATTAGATAGTGATGTTTTGCTGGGTAAAATCCTGATTTTACCTATTCTGTTTTCATTTCTCTGTTGCAGGAGTGATTGCTTGAAGCACGCTTTGAAGTTTGTTAGGATATCTGGTTTCACCTGTGTGGGCCGATCCTGACAGAATATTCGGTTAGAAGCCCTCAGGAGAACTCTATATGTAGTGAATTCTAAGATGAAGAAAAGGTTCTGGAATTTGGAAGAATTTTGCTGTAGTTTCGTAGGATTGTGCTCCCTGTGCTCTGAGACACATATTTGGGAGAGTTGTTTATACTTAATATGAATACAGAGCTGATATTTGGATTCCAGATGGAGCAATGAGCAGTATGTATTTGTTTTCTTTTGTTATCAGTAATCTCTTCCTCATGTATAATCATCTTATATGCTATTCTGCTTTGATAGTTCGTGTAATGTAGCTGTTGGTGATCTGCAATTTTATTCATGAATTCGTGTCTGTATAACTCTTAGGTGTTAACGCTCATGTATTAAGCTTGTCAGATTCCCTTAATTCACGCTCCATGAACCTCTTGTCGTTATCCATATTTCATTCACATACGTTTCCTTTTATATACGTTTCCTCCGAGTTCATAGGGGACAGATTCTTAAATCTCTTAAGCTCCTTGTCTCTCGTGGGCTCCTCCTTCGTTCTCTCTCACGTTCCGCATATTTTCAAGATTTCGCTCATTGTTTTATACTTGGCCCATTTAAAAGCCACCAAGCCTCGCGTTCCTCTTGAGTCCTCTCACAATATAGGGAATTCATATGAATCAACTCTAAGGTTTTCTCTCGTCCATGAACCACCAAAACCATTGTTCTCTTATTCCGTGATTTTGTTAGAGGCATTTTATACAATTGTTCACATTCAACCTCTCGATTTTTAAGATGTCCTAGGCACTAGTCTTTTGCAACTCAAGGTCAGCTCTAAGAGCTACAACAAAACATATGTTGTGATAGGGCCTAGATACCCTTAAATTCAGTTGCTCCGTGACTTTCTTGGTCATGACATTTGATGAAGCTCCTGAATCAAGCATGCAGTTGTGTAAAAGACGATCATTCACTATCAAAGAAACATAAAATGGCAGATGATCTTCGTTCCCCACATAACAATTCATACTTTTCAATACAATTTCTTCATCTTCTTGTTCATTATTAGGCTTTTCTTCTCTTTGAGTAACTTCAATTGCACTTAGTAACTTGGCCCTTTGAGATGGTATTTTTAAAAGCTCTGTCACTGGGATAGAAACCTTTGCATTATTCACCCAATTGCCCAAGTCAAAATTTAATTCTGAAGTAGGAGGAGAAAAATTTCTGTGATTATTCTGGTCTTGAATATCCCTTCTCTGATAAGTCATCCCTTTGTGTTTTGCCATAGCAAGAATTTGTCTAGATGTAGGCTTTTCCCCAAAAATCTTAGTGACTTTGTCAAAATTTGCAATCATATTGTCAACCCCAAGATTATTAGGACTATGGTCAATCTCTTGATTTCTTTCAATGGTGTATATTTGATCTTCCATAGAGAACATATTGATTTGACCACTAGTTCCTACATGTTCGTCTCCCTACATGTTACCTTCCATAATTCTCTTTACATATGGGCATGTGGCTTCTTCATGGAACTCATTACATGGCCTACGAAAAGGGGGAATTTTGATCTACCGTGTTGGTGGATTCCAATGGATTTGGAGGCCTATAATATTGTTGAGGGCCTTTATTCTTTTGCCATCCGTTTTTTGGCCTAGGTTGGAATCTTTGCACTTGCGATCTTTCCATGGCCACCAACCTACTTTGCATGGCTTGCATTTCTTTGGTGTGGTTTGCTTCCATGCTCTTGATGAGTTGAGTTAATTCCTTAATAGAATCATGTGTAGTGTCTTCCTTGGCCTTGCCTTTGGAATCATTTGAATTTGATGGCCCTCTAGTGAAACCAGGAACCTCAGATTTTCCTGATTGCTTTATGCCCCTCTCCATTTTCAGGGCTTCAGTTTGAGCTACACCCAAAGTTGCAGGCTCCTTTCTTCTCAGCTCATAAGCAGTGTCCACACCAAAAGCATCTAAATATGAGCATAAGAGAAATTCATCCGGAGGTTTAACAGTTGCAGGCATGCTTTTAACCAATTCATTGAATCTTTTGTTAAACTCCTCCATGGTTTCATTCTCATTCTTCTTTATGGTGCTAATGGCACTAATCAAATGACTATTCTCTCTTCTCTCTCCATACTTTCCCATGAAAGCAATAATAATTGTTTGTAAAGAATCATACGAGTTAGTAGGTTGCTCAGTGAACCAATCAAGAGCATCCTCTTCTAAAGAGAGAACAAAAAGCCTCATCTTTACATCCTCATAGTTAGCAACGTTACACCACTTAAAGATGCAAACATTAAAGTTATTCACATGTGATGCAGCGCTAATGGCATTGTTACCTTGAAAAGAAGGCAACCTTTCAATAGCTTTGTCAGGGATATTGTGAGGATAGCCATTAATGTTAGTAAAGTTACAAGGAGCAAAAAGATCGTTCATGATGTTAGGCTCAACTTGTTCTTGAAGCAAAATGAATGTCAAAAATAACCTCTTGGCCAAGACTAGCAAGAGCTCTACTATGAGAAAGTCTATTTAACCTCTCTCTAAAAACCCTTTTAGGATCAGGAGAAGCGCTAACTAAACCACTTGAATTTCTCCTAGTAGAGACTCTTGCAAAATTAGGATTGAGTGGAGTCGGCACTTGATCAAGAATCTAAATCTAAAATTAAAATATGCTAAAACTAAAGTTAGTTGTTTTCCCAGGTACAAGAAGACTTGTCCCCGGCAACGACGCTAAAAACGTTATCGGTCCTTGCTGCCTACACCTACCTACAAGTCAGTGGAAAAATCGTTCAACCCCACAAGGTGTGGTTGGTGGCAAGGATCTCAGACAAGGGGCTGTCATACTGATCCCGACTCTCAATTTTAGCTCTCTCCTAGGTCAGCTAAGGGAGGTGGTCCCTAAAGTGAAGAAACTAAGTTAAAAAGATGCGAGGTTCTAGGAGAGTGTTATAGTGAAGATGGATTACGTTTAAGGATTTATGAGCAAATATGATGTGAGCAACATGAAATAATAATGACAATAAAAAACCACAAGCCAGTGCCTCATACAGAATTTTCTCAAGAAGTAAAATGTAATGCTCTCAAAAATTGAAACCAAAGTAACCCTGAAATGCAAACAAAAGATTGTTAGCACAAGATATTGCAAGATACAAAAAATGCCTTTGAGATAATCAAATTTCGGAATCAAAACATTGATACATATCTTGCCAAAACTCCACAATTAGTAATTAGCTTGGAAAATGTGAATAAGGAAATGCCAAATGTGAAATTAGACTTGAAACTTAAAAATAAAACACTTGTTAAGAGAATTACAATACTTGCTTTTGGAATAAACTTTGCATATGAAAACTCAAGACCATCCAGAGACAAGTAAAGTAAATATGATGGATAGTGCTCTTGGTTAATTTTATTATTAGTTACCTCTACAACAAGATTGCAAATGAACTCTTCCATCCTCAGACTTCATGCTCGCCCAAAGATATGGATCCCACAGTGAGGAGTCGATAGAGGAGTAGAGGGTCCCTAAGATGTCTATTCAACCAACTTATGTTGGAGGTAAAATTTTAGTGAGTATTGATTGTCCCAATTAAATTGCTACATGCGATGTTTCAAGAGAAATAGAAATGAGATTGTGCTTATTACAATAACAAATTAAACTTGATAAACAAGAATGGAAATAAGCTCATATGTGTTGCACCAATAAATGAAAGTAGGCAAGTTAAGTGAAATAGATTTTCTTTATGATACAATTGTTTCAAGTGAGAGATAATGCTCCAATAGTTACCAAAATATGTAGCATAAATGGACCAAACAATGAAACATGTGCCTAAATAACCATGAAACAATTAAAACTCGCCCATAATATAACTCGTTTGCACATAAAAGAGATTTGCTCAAGTTTGCAAATTTTGGAACTTATGCATGTTAGATTTTTTTTTTTAGACACAAGATTTAGTGAATGAAATGTGGAGTGAATATGTTGTTAATTTTAAGCATGCATGATGTCTGTTTTCAACTTGCAACCCCACTCAACCCCTTCTGCCCGTTCTCAGTCTGGCCCAACTACCTCAATCCTCACCATTACACAAGATTCAAACTCAGACAGAAGTGGATTTACTCGGCTTGGATACCACTTGTTGGTATTCAGACTCTGTTCAAGCATTCAACGATAGAGAAATAATGACATATTAATGATACAGAGATATTTTACTTGGTAAAACCTTGACGATTTGTCAAGGAAACATCCATGGGCAAGGCAAGGTTTTTAATTATCAGGAGAAAATTACAATAAGGTTTACAGTCTCTTCAACCTTACGGGCTGCATAAAAATGAAGTAGACTGTGTTTTGATAACTATAATTTGGTTCTCTAGACCAACACCATTAGAGTGGTCGTGACAGTAGTCGTGGGTAAATTCAGATTTTTACATTTTCTTTTTAATCAAATTGTTGTCATACTCTAACAATGCTCTGGAGTAGGTTTACCATCTCTTCCGAGGGTGGAACTAAAGATTTACAGTTTGGAACTGCAAAACAAATGGTTCTTGATGCTTGGAGGCAGAGTCAATGTTCCAAATGTGCTTTGTTGATTCCTCTCACCTCAAAACAACTGGTTGCAACTTCTCACAAACATTTTTCCATGTAAATTCTATCCATTACACTCATTATTTCCAGCATCGCCATCGTACGAGTGATCGACATGTATAATTCCATGCTTCCTCCAACATGTTCATAGGATTGGGAAAAAATTGTATTCTTAAAATAAAATTCCACGGTCTCTTCCATGTCCATCAATCTTAGCCATGGCAGCCACCTCTGTTTCTTCTTAAACAAGTCTGCACTTTCATTGCATTTTCACCCTATCATGGCTCGTCACGTCAATGCCTTCTCTATTACTCTATACTAGCTTCTATACCTTGCTTCTAAACTAACTTCTATACCTTGCTTCTAAACTAGCTTCTATACCTTGCTTAAAATCAGTAAGCAATTACTGCAATAGAGAGAGAGAGCAGGAGAATGTACATGAAGAATAAGCTTTTGTAGCACACTGTTTTAACTTTTTATTACCCACAATACAAAAACAATCACACACACACACACAAACATATATATATATATATATATATATATATATATTGAAGAGATTGCCAAATCGTTCAACTTCCCAGGAATACAAACGACGACTATATTTATTTTAAAAAATAAATTAAAAGCCCTTCACTGGTTGGATGCCAACTGTAATATTTTAAACAAAAGAAATTTTTCTCCTTTACTAATGAATGGTTAGCTGCATAAGATTACTCTTAGCCCAAGTCACCTGACACAGGGACACGAGACACACAGGACATGAAAATTTGAGTGTTCGAAACGGGCACGTTGACCCCCTGGAACATGACATGTTAGGAGTCTAGGACACGTTATATATATATATATATATATATTAAAAATTAGATATTTCTTACACACATTCTCATTCATGATACAAATTCAGACATAGATCTAGATTGTACATTGTAAATTTAAAATTTGTAAGAAAGTAACATTATGCATACAAATACAATTGTGACAGATCCATCAATGATCCAATAGGAGAAAGACAAGAAACTTCAAACTGCAGTTTTCTCATTAAGTCATCAAAATCAAAATGTGTTACATAGGTAGTAGCAATGCCAATGGCAAATACAAAACAAATACATGCCTCAAGGCAATAGGCAGCTCATGAGCCATCAATCATCATCATCATCAAAATTAGCGTCACTGTCATCATCATGGTCACCATTGCTCTCCTTTGCTGCATCCTCCTCCTCTGTATCCAATGTCATCTTTGCATTTGTTGGTGTGGAGGATGACCCCTTAACAATATCACCATCATCAAAAGTGACAAGCTATAGTATTGGCTCATTAAGATCCAAGTTGGCCAATGCCAACTCAACACTGCTGTCCAAACCCATATCATCAGGAAAGACATTCCACTTCTTTGTCTTTTCCATCAACCAGTCATCCCTCTACCTATAAATAAGAGGAAGGTTGGTGTGCACATACACCATTGTTTCTGCCCTGGACTGCTCAAGCTTGCTCTTCTTGACACTACACAAATTCCCATATGTGCTCCAATTCCTCTCGCAACAAGAGGATGAAGTCACCTGATAGAGGAGCCTCATGGCTAATTGCTGTCGAGGAGGGCTTGTTGCCTCGTGAGTTGCTCACTAAGAATAGGGCTTCTTAGCACCCCTGTCTCTAATCAGCGCCCCTGTCTCTAATCACATCATCTCCTGCAAATCGACCAGTGCCAGTGGAAAACTCTGCAAAGGCATCCTTCACCTCATCGAGGGATGCTCTATCTTGAAAAATCCGCCTTAATGCATCCTTTCTCCCCTTTGAAATTTCACCATCCATGTGAGGAGGGAATCTGCGGGAAGGTCCACCATTCAACCACTCATGGCTATAGTATTTTGGGTTCAATGAGTGAGCTAAACAATGCAAAGGTGTGCAATTCTTGTCCCATCTGCTGAAAAGAATATCCTGTATGGTGGTGAAGAAGGCCTCTGATGATGTCTCATACTCGAGGCACTCACTCTATTAAAATAATGGTCTTCACAGACTCAATCATGGAATCCCATCCCTCATAAACCTCTCCTAGGATGGGTTGGTCTGTATCTGCAATTTGTAGCAAAGCAATGATAGGGTCCATGATATTAATAAGTAGATCTACCCTCTCCCACCAAGCATCATCTAACATTGTGTCCTTCACTCTTTTCGAGGCTGCTTGATTTGTCTTTCTCCAAAAATACCAAAACTCTGAAATAACCATGGTCCCAAGAGTGGTTTTGACCTCCCTCAACCTCTTCAACATGATGAATGAAGCAGAAAACCGTGTATCTGCAGTCTTCAACAATGATAGGTTGGTGTACTCCTTGTAGATTTTGAGGGCATTTGTATGTTTTTGTACAAAGTTGCGGATATGCTGTGCATCCTCAATAATACTTCCAATACAAAGCACATCAGAAGCAATAGATTTAAGTGCTAAATTCAAGGAATGGACAATGCAAGGTGTACAAAATACTTGTGGATATTTAGCTTCCACAATCATGCCAACAACCTTGCAAATAGGTTGCATTATCTGTAATCATTTGCACACAAGAATCAACACCTACATCTTCAATAACTTTAATGAGCAACTCACCCATATCTTGTGCATCCTTGTATTGTCCAAGTGCATCCAGTGATTTCAAGAAAACTGGTCCATTCAAGGAAGACACCATGAAGTTGATGAGTGGATGGTGTGCTCGATTTGTCCATCCATTGGAAACAATACTAGCCCCAGATGTTGCCCATGTTGATTTAATAGGCTCAAGCATTTTGTCCACCTCTTTCTTTGCCTTAGTCAACAATGTGGTTCTAAGCTTCTCTGAACGAGGAGGCACATACCCTGATGGATCCCCTTGACTTAGAGCTTGGCACATCTCAATAAATAAAGGTGAGCATGCAACATTAAAGGATATGAAGTTATGATAGAAAAATAAAGCATTGGTGAGATCAAGCTATTCCCGTTTTTTTTTCTTCTGAAAAATCTTGTACATTGCACCAAGTGCCACTACCTTTCTTTTTGCTTCTTGAACCACACCCCCACCAAAACTCTCAAATGGAAATTTGTTGCTGCTTTTCTTCAAGAATGGAGGGGGATCATCATTCTTGTTTTTTTAGATGATGCAACCACCCTTGCCACACCAACATTGGACTCTTTTTCCATTTCTTTCCTACTAGCTAAAGGCACGTGTACATGTTGCAATTCCACAACTTGATAAGGCCAACAAATGAGCTTTCACATGGTAATAAGTGCTCTTGAAATGATTGTTGCAATAGTTGCATTTCCAAACAACATTGCCTCCTCCCTTCAACTTGTTGCCTGACCCTTGCTCTCTCGTGACATACTTGCACAAGGAAAATTTGTTTTCTTGAACCTGTTGTCTTTCTAATTTCGTTCTGCCCTTAACATTTGAAGCCGCTGTTGCAGCCCCACTTCCAATAGAGAGAACACTGGCAGACCCTGATGAAATTGGAACAGGAGGGGCATCACCAATGGGGACATTCTTCTCCTTCCTTTGCCCCTTCCCTGCTGCCCTTGATTGACCCATGAATGCTGTAAAAGAATACATAAAAAATGCACAAACTTGTAAAAAAAATGCACATGCAAACTTCTGTAATAAAAATGCAAAAAAAATAGAAGCAAAATGCACTTACCTGTTGCTTGAATCACCTCCAAAATGCTCCCAAACCCAACCCTTTGCTAGTCGCTACCACACATCCACAACAAAAGAGACAAAATAATGAGGGAGAAATGAGCCAAAAGTAGGCTTTATGGGCCGCGCGACACACTTTTCTAGGGGATTTGTGTCCCAAAATCGGGACATGATGGGACATGTGTCCTATCGAATCCGACAAGTCGGACAGAATGGGACACGATCAGAGGACACGTGTCCCATCAAATCGTGTCTGATTTGTGGGATTCGGGACACTGTCGGGGTTTTGAGTGAATCCGGTTTCTTAGCTCTTAGCTTGTTTCATTGCCCACCCACTAAGCTACGACTGTTTCTTCTAGTGAAGTTGAACATGGTATCTACTTCTAAAGGTTGAAAGACAGCTCGAATGCTAGGTTTGAAAGCCCATAACACTCCCCATAGAATCCTGAATGACAATTCACTTGAGATGCTTGGAATACTTTTTAGTATTTACATTTTTTCTTTTATGAATATTTAATAAAAAGAGCTCCCTTACTGTGTCTAAAATATAGGTGTGTCTGTTACTGGGCTTGTTTTCTAGGTCCTTCAGCTGGTGTCATCTCTGCTGGTGCTATTACTGATGCCGTTATTGTCATTATCACCATTCTGGTCAGGCTTGTCTCTATTGGGGAAGTACTATGCAACATGCAGTGCCACTTTTCATGAATATATATGTCAGGACTTAGGATATATACTGTCTGATGTGCAGCGTATCATCCGACTGTGTAGATCCTGATGTATATTCTATTGAGAGCTGCACTGTAGGGTGCGTATTGCTTGTCGATTCCATAGTTGACTGTGATGATGCAATTATGCAGGCTAACTTTGACCCACAAGCCTCGGATGTAATGTCAGGATTTTCTCTCATTTATCACATTCTGCGCCGATTATCATTATATTCCTTACATTTCAGTCCATGGTGGTCTTCCAGAATTAATCAAGCTGTGGACCTTACATCTCACTGTTTATCACAATATTAAAGCCAGTGAAGTTTTTTGTCCTCCTTTCACTTAGAATGATTTGTTTTGTCAATTATAAGTCTTATGTTGTATAATTAAAATGTCTTTCAGAGATTACGAAGGAATTAACAATGAGGCGACAATCAACACTGGTACAAGTTGGCACGGCAAATTTCTTGAGCAGAAACAGAATCTTGGTCTGGGTGGTGAGATTATGCTTGAACTAAATAAGTTGCACCTTGAATTTGAAGTTTTGATTAACAGTTTTTATATCAGTTGGAAAAGGAACTTATTTTAAACATGTGTATTCTGCACTTCGTAATTGATGATTCTGATTCTGACGTATTTCAGCTATAAGTGTGCAGACATGTTTCTTTCGGCAGTTTGGCGAATCTGTGACACGGGACGATTATCTAACACTTAGAATGGGCTTCATAACAGTAAGCCCCAAATAGACTCTCCAGTGAATATGCTTGTACAGTTTTTTAAGGATATATATATTTTATGCACAAAGGAAAAACCTATCATAACTTGGTTGTCAAACTAGTAGTGGGGACAGCCACCACTAGCTGCTATCTGCGAATGCAGGCTGACTCATCGCTGTTATTCAAGGGAAAACCACGCCACTTGGAATTACCCGCTGGTGGTCCGTAAGGGGGCAGGATTTCACTCCTGCCAGATGCCTCTGGGTCTAGGGCCATTAACCTGTTTCCTTACATCCGAGGAAGACGAGCTCTTAGCCAAACAGAAGTAGTTTTAGGGCATACTCCAGGCCTATCTTATATATATAATTTTTTTTTTTTTGGCATCGATGATGTTTATTCCTGGGCATATTTGAAGGATAACTATCATGGAAGCCTGAGTCCCTTTAGATGCCCCGATGTGTCTTTTTTGTGGAAAGATGTAAGCATAGGATGTTGGAAGTGAGTTCTTATCTTTGTTCTTCTTCTTCTAGCTGCATCTGCCTGTTCTCACATACAGCTTTCTTTTATGGGTTGACTGCTGGCTAATTCCTGGTTTATTTCCCCTTGCTTGTGCCATAGGCGAGCGGAGCATTCTTCTCATCAATTCACCTGCCTATCCTCAGAGACATCATTCACTGGGTTTATAGATGCTAGTTAATTCCCTGTTCCTTTCATATCCTAATTTCCACTAGAACAATAAATTTGTTACCATGAATACATTTAGAGCAGTCAGTATTCTTTTAGAGAATACCATATGATGATTTGTTAGATCATTGATTCGAGGACCTTTAAAACTGAAATTCATTGAATTTATATACGATTAGAGTAGATCAATCTTAAACTCGGATATATCAAGCAGCAAGAGGGATCAAATTTCTTAAGGTGTAAATTTTTTTTATCATTTAATTCCATGACATGTATTAATTCTTTCATACTAAATGATAAAAAAATTACACCTTAAAAAATTTGGTTCTGGTGCTTGATATAAATTGGGGTTTAAGATGAATCTAGGCTAAGTTAATTTTTTTAGATGTTGTCACATATGTACACAACTTTTTTTATTGTAATTTTTTTATTTTAGGGTAATGTAACGTGACAACTTGTCCCCCAGACTGGGTGCCAACATCTTCCCCATAGTGGGCTGTAGAGCACCTCACTTCTCTTGGTGCAGCCTTAAGAAATTTGATTAGTCTAGGTGCTTGATATATCTGTGTTTATTATGGATCTACGCTGGTTTAACTTTTTAGATGTTGTCATGTGTATGTAGTTAATTTTGTTTTATTTTTTGTTGCAAATAGTGTAACACAATGGTACTTGACAACATCTCCCCCAAACTAGGCTGCAGAGCACCTGCCTACTCTCAGTGCAATGAAATTTTTTGGATTTATTTTTATTTCAAGGGAAATGAGTTAGTCTATATAAAGGTTTCATATTCTTGGAGTATAATGATATTTTTTTGTGTGACAGAATCATAACTTGACATCAAGATATGATTTCCATAGTTATATGATCAGTTCTATGGAGGAAGAGTTTAAAGAAATAGTTGGTATCAGGTATGCTGCATATGTAGTTCAGAAAGTCTTAGCTTTGAAAATATAATACTTGGAACCCATAAATAGTTGAATATGAGAACTGGTAATGAATTTCCGCCTATAGACTGCTTTGTATTTCATTCAACTACTCATCTTTCATGCCTTCATTATCATTGAGACAATATATGATTTATATATAATGTTTGAAGTCTTGCTGAACTGTATGTACTGTGGGCAGTGCACAACTGTGGGGCTTTGTAATCGCGTTTATGCTATTGAATATAAATGGTGAGTATAATGATAATCCTCCTAAACATGTTTATAAAATCCTATTCATTATGCACGTAATGCTAATACTATCATTATAAACGTTTGTCCATGTGTTCCCAAACTAGTCCTTTTATTGGAGAAAATGAGAAGCTTTAGTACCTTTGTGTTTCCTACATAGATGGAAATGCTTTGGCTTACATACATGCATTACAGACCATATTTTGACAATATATGGTTGGAAAAAGATGAAAAATTAAATTTGCATTATTTGAAGGTCAGTTTTCACGGTTGTTTTTATGATAATGCAGGTTCAAACTTGTACTTCTGGATCTCGATTATTCCTTTCATCGTAAGTGGACTTATTGACAGGAGTTCTTGCTCTTATTATTTGGTTTTGAGGCTGGACGCGGTGAAATTCTATTTAAAATGATTAGTTATAACCTATAAGCAACTATAATGGAAAACTTTGAAACCATATAAGCTGGCTGCTTAACTTTATTTCTATAGTCAATGGTCATAAAATAATTAATATTATCAAAGCATAATTTCTTTTTTTCTATTTTCCTTTGGTTTGTTCCCTGGTGGAAGTGAATTTAATTGCCTTTTGGTGGCACATAGCTTGTACTTCTTGTCGGAGCAAAGCTGCAGCATGTGATTGCAACACTTGCCTTAGAGAATGCAGGAATATCCGGATCTTTTGCAGGGCCAAAACTGAGGCCCCGGGATGAACTCTTTTGGTTCAACAGACCAGAGTTACTTTTATCGTTAATACATTTCAGTCTTTTTCAGGTATTGAAAAGCTTGGATTTTTTTATCTTTATTTTTTTTAATCATGCTTCACTTGAGGGAAATAGCAAATAACACACTCTTTGACAAACTATTTGCAGAATGCATTCGAATTGGCTTCCTTCTTTTGGTTTTGGGTATGTATCTCTGATCACCATGCAGAGACTATTTCCTGACACAGAAAATTCCGTTCTAAATGGATTAAGATTATTCTACCATGCCAATCTAATTACCATTTACACATGGTCTTTGAACAATATAAATTATCTTTTTATTTTGTTGTTTGGTTTAAATGTTTTAGGTGGAAATATTTTGAATTTAGCTGTGATACTTCATTTCATGCTTGCAGTGGCAGTTTGGTTATGACTCTTGTTTTCTCCGTCAACATCTGCTTGTGTACATACGTCTGATATTAGGGTATGAATCTTTCACCATATTCTTTCTGTCATGTCTTTTCATGAAAGACTACGGTAATTGGTCTTTTCTAGAATGGATTCCCAACAATTATCTTGTGCATTTTTTAATGTCCATTTGCTGATTCTTATGAACAACTGTACCTGTTTATTCCTCAACAGATTCGCTGGACAGTTCCTTTGTAGCTACAGTACCTTACCACTTTATGCACTTGTCACTCAGGTAACCCCTACTTAGTCCGTGTATGTGAGGGATATAAGATAATTTATTAATGTTCAACAAATGGTGAAAAGATAGGTCAATTGAACTAGAAAGTACAATCAGTGGTACAAGCTGTATGGTTGACCCCGGCTACTCTTAAACATAAAATAAAACAATATATGAAACTGAATGAAATAAATTGAGAGAGAGTGTGTAGCAATTGCTTATCTCAATCTGCTTTCCATGACAGAAAACTCAGACTTTATTCTCAAAAGCCTCCATAAGCTATTAGATGTTGATTAAATGTGTCTAAATCTCGTTTGATATAACTATAGATTCTTGCTTTCCTGGTCTCTTATTGTTTTGGCCTCACAATCATGCAAAATTAGCCAAATGTATCTACAATCTACCATAAGATTTGAACTTTTTCATCCTCACAAAGTCGAAGTGACTAATCATTTTTGGAATACACTTGGTTAAGATTCCACTGTTCTTTGCTGTAAATACCAATTTTCTGTTACGAGTTTCATTGCATTGCTTTTTAAGTTGAAGTCCATCAATAATGGTGTATGAATCAATCAAAATTAATTTTGAGGTTAGTTTTTTGCAAATGCTTATGCATTGTGTATTTTTTATCTATACCATCTATTACATGTATACATATGCTCGACCATGAACTGGTAAAAGTTAAAATCAACTTTTCAATTTGCTGGACTTGCAGCTGTACCGTACATCAACTTGAACTTGTGAACTTCGGTGGCCATATTATGTGCCAAATAGCTTTTCAAACTTGTCATGCTGTAACTGTTTGATCATATTAGGAGGAGTTCATGTTGTCAGATTTATGGTACATAGAATTATAAAATCTTGAACATGGGTCCTTCCGTCTTCATCCTATATCAATTGATGGGGACACAATCTTCAGCCTCCAAGAATAGTTGAAATTCATATTGCTATCAGAAGGTTGAGTTTAGGACATATCTTTAAATGTTTTTACTGTGGGTTTATCATTATTTTCACAGATGGGAACATATTACAAGGCAGCATTGATACCACCAAGAATCAGAAAAACAATTGAAGGGTGGGGGAAAGAAGTGAAGAGGAAAAGAAGGCTTGGTACGGTGACCGATGACTCAACTGTAAGAAGTTGTGATCGGAGCACCATATACTCAAGTGAAGATAATCATCAGGACGTTTGTCAAGGCGGCCATGCTGATGGATCCACTAATCAGATAAATCACAATCAAGCAACCAATTCTAATGTGAATGGTCAGAGTGAGATTGAGATGCAGACTGACTGTGCAGGATCCATGGTTGTAGGTGCAAATTTGAATCATGACAGTGTTCCTTGACAAAAATCAGCTTCAGTTCCTCGAGGACATCATGTGCAGGGCATTGACAAATTTCTTGAGATCCTCTGCCCAGCTAGGGCCAAGATTCAAGATGATCAAATGATTGAAGTGAAGGTGCAGTCAATGAGCATCTAGTTTTTAGTTTGGACCTGCTGCCCCTATATACATGTTATTTTGTACTTGTGGCGATGACCTTGTCATTTGGAAGCAGATTTGTGCAAATAAAATGTTTCATATGGCGGACCTGTATATATACATGGCCTACATTACAAAAGATGGTTCTACCAAATATTTCATCTGGAAGAGTGTTAAACAATCACTGTAATTTCAAATTTGTTTGTTCCGATATCTATCTATCGATCTATATACCTGTGTGTGTAAATATTTTCAATGTAACTGTCATATAAAATGTGTCCTTGGAATTCTCTCCTTGTATCTCACCATCACTGATTCTATAATTTTTTTTTTCTCTAAATGCATGCAATACCAATCTAAATTTTCATATATCAAGAGTTGGATAAGGAGGCTACAGCCTGCAGTTGAAACCCCACCCCCAAACATTGCCAAGAATTGCAATCATATAAACCCTGACCCCAAGCTCAATAATATTGACATCTTTCTTGAATTAGCAATGATCAGGTCTGCCAACTCAGCATTATAAGCTGGATATTCCGCTAGATATAGAGGGGGACATCACCATTGAAGATGGCCTGACACCTTATTTTCCAAAGGAAATAGACTGTTGTAAGGTGGATAGCTTCTTAAAATTCTTCCAAGTTCCATGCTGTTTGATCATCCAATTGCCACTAAATTGCACCCTTCCATCAGAGCAGGCTAAGCTTTGTATACATCTCATAAGTAGAATGCGGGTTGCTGTTCTGCTGCTGGTCAAAGTCAAACATAAGTTATATTTGGAAATCACTGCCCACATAACTGAAATGCTTCCCATGTGTGCTTACAAAAAAAAAAAAATGGAATGCAGTAGATGGGAAAAGAGTAGGGAACACCCACAAAGAGGACATCAGACTGGAAAAAAGGAGAATTCAGTAACCCACAAAGAAGGTGCAGTCTATGAAGATGTACCAGAATGGCTTTGACTCTGTCAATTTGTGCAAGTACTTAAGTCATACTATTTAGCAGGTTTTCCAATCCCCATAGTATCTTTTTAGGGCAGTGAAAGAAAAAGAAAAAGAATACTATGTTGTCCATTCATAAAGTGTGTTTCAGACCAAAAAGAACCTTTGGATAAGATTGATCACAAGCTCAAACCAAAAAATAAAAAAATAAGGGGCAAAATTTGTGGAAGAGAACACAACCTTCAAGGACAAATAAAGACGAATGATGGAAAGTCGGGAAGGACAGGTATCTCTCGACTTCCTCTCCCCCTGCAGATACCTCTCTCAAACCCAAGTAGGGTTCACCTTCAGGACATAGGAGAACATGTGAAGGTGGCTGACCATAGCGAGGAGGTCTGTGGATGGTGGCAATGTGATGTTGAAGCATCTCTAGGGGATCACATTGCTCTTTTTGTGATGGCTTGGGCAATGTTTTGGTGGGTGGATATGTATGATGAAGGTAGCTCTTCATGGTCCATGGTGTTGGTGGGGCTATTGGTATTTATGCATAGTGGTTTGTTTCCTAGCTTGCTTCCTGCGATGTCTGAAAACAATGGTGTGGCCATTGGGTAGCCCCTGCTTGAGGTTAGATCAATATGTGGCTCAGAATTGTGGCATTGTCTTGTGTCGTGTGACATATGTGGTAAGGGTTTCTCTCTCCATGTGCATGTTGCTTCTTGGCACGATGCTAGTGTTTGGTAGAGGGATTGCTTATGGAACAAACTCATTCTAGTAGGTATAGTGGGGCTAAGTTTGCTCTTGGGGCTTGGGGACTACTAGTGATTGTTGTTACCTCCCATATTGCACTTGAAAATATTCAAGTCTTTGAATGAAGTCCAACCCTAAATGCACTTAGGAAAGTTGTCCATTGTCACCACAACAATGCCTCCTCTCATTTTAGGCTGGTTATTTTCTGGCACAAGGTGGAAACCCTAAAATAAATTGTTTATGATTATCCTTAGAAGGGATGGTGGATTACCAAGACTGATGCCTATCCACTTGGGTAATGGAGTCAGGATCAACAATTAGGAAGGTCTAAACAATATGGAAGGAGGTGCAGTTAGGCTGTTGTAAACATGCTCTAACCAGGCACATGGATTTCTTTAATATGCAGAAATTAAAGGGAGGGCCCTTCCAAAAGTGTGCCTCTTCAACAATTACAATTCGGTGGCAATAATGTGTAATCATTAAACAATAAAAGGTAGCACAACCTCTCAACATACAAAAACAGCAGTAGCAAACCAAGTATTGAAAAATGAAAATGACAAGTCATAAGGAGTGTTTCACCTCAACCTTAGTCCTTCTTAATGGGAGAAATTACCCTTCTCTTAAAAATTATTATAGCATATTTGCAAAAATAATTTCAAGAATCAAATTCATCCATGAAAATATGAAAAGAACATTGTGAACCTCACATTGAAATGCCCTTTAATTGCTTCCTCCAATAGATATTCAGCTAAGCTTGGAGTGAAACTCCCACACTTCCAACCATGCCTCTAGCAAATAAAGTTCTCTATGTATAGGCTTCCACCTTTTGTACATCCCAAATTAGGGGTTAGGAGAAAATGATATTTAATCCATGAAATTTGTCCTCCTTCTTAGGGTACACCCTGTAGGCCTTCTTTTAGGTGTTTTAGGGCCCCTTTTATCCTAGTGCACCTCTTGGAGAGTCTCCTAACCCTCCCACACTTCCCCTTGAATGAATGCTATGTTCCATTTGATCTTTCTTTAGCTTATAGGTCTAAATTTGACGTGGTACCTTCTTCATTTTTGCATAGGTCCACTTACCACTTGTCATCTTTCTATTTCTTTAGAGTAAACATTTGTTCTTTATTTAGGAGCTTCAACTATGTCAACCATGCTACATGGCATTTCCTCATGCAAAGGGATCTCCTCCAAATATGTAGAACATGCCTCGAACAAAGTTGGTGGTCTGGATGCAAGTGTTAATGACAAACTTTCAAATTTGGAAACTATATCTTCTAATTCGGGTGGAATGTTTTCACCTTCCTTCTGAGTATCAGTCACCGA